>CM074782.1:6957086-7133855 GCA_037355745.1 Pseudo-nitzschia multiseries | reverse complement strand
TTTGATGTTCATGGCATGTTGCGATGATACGATATACCAAAAGGCTGATGACTCGAGTTCCAATAGTGCCCTTCGCTCCTATTGACTACAGCCTAGTCGTAATGAGCAGGACTAGTATGGCTGGTCATCCGATGTCTCATCATTGGGTCAGTATTATAGGTTTGGCAAGAACGGCTTGCGGCCGCTCCACTTTCTTTTTGTGAAGTAAGAAAAATAAGAGACAGATACGGCACGGTGCTAAAAAGGCGACGGTTTCGAATAATAGTAGAAGGAATAATGATGTTAGATACCGTACGTACCTAGATGATGATAACGTCGTAAAATCTTACCGTATGTGATCGAGTTTTGTTTCATACCGGTATATCGGAAGGGGCGCAAGAAAGAAAGAGTAATTTTCGTCCCATGGGAGAATGCGTACGGGAAGTTGTACGACTGGTATGTACCGGTACGGCAATCTTACGTTGCGTTTCCCCGTTGGTAGCTCGAAAAATTTGTCATCGAACTAATAGTGCTGGCGTTGATACGGTAAGATACCCTACGATTTGTCGAGTTCGGATGCTTAATTGTTTTCATGGGTTTCCGTGTTCCCAATCACATTTTGCAAATTTTTTAAGGGTCCTCCTGTATTTCGGTCTTTTCATTCTCAGGCTCAAATACCGGTACCGTACTGAATTGAGAATACCGATAAATGAGGTTGCAGGGATTTACTATTTATTTGCGTCATACATACCGGTATCTTACTCGTAGGGTATTACGATACTTGTACTCCCAATTAGTTAGGACTATGGTAACATTGAACATGTACGACGTGCGGTTCACCCACCGCTAAAATAATAGCACCGTCTGAAAAACCTTCTCGCGGAATACCGGTACCGTATATTCATCTCCCACTTCAGAACATCAAATAATCGGAAACCATCTCACTTCTCTCCTACCTTCGACAACGCCACGACTACGACTACGACTGCGACTGAGACTGCGACTACGACTACGTATATGGTATGGTATGATACCAGTTTAAATTAAAAATAATAATAATCATGTCATCATCAACCTTGCTCCGGTTTCCTCCATTCTTTCTCCCAAATTCCAGTTTTGATTGATACCAAACAATACGTACAAATACAAGTACAAGTACGAGTACGAGTGCTTCCTACTATTCTTTTCTAGGAAGGGCTTTTGAGATGATACTACTTTCTCTCGACCCAATCCAAGTGTACTGGTACCGATAGTACTACCGGTAAAGGTTTATTTCCAAAACAGAATGAGTTGGCACTACCGTATGGTACGGTACGGTACGGTACGTTCTATACTTCACGACTTTCTCGTGTGGTGGAGCAAACGAATCTTTCACGCACCATCTCTCTTGTGATAGAAGTAACTACACTACCGTACGGTATGGTACGTACCAAACTCATACCGGACAGCATTTGGAATGCCATGCCACGATGCTGCCCGAATTCCGTACCATGCCACGCCTTCTTTTTCAATCTACCGGTACGAGAAAAAAGTCCAACTACTTTTGCCGTACCGTACTATACCCTATGAGCATAATAATAATATCATACTCCGAGTAACTGTTTCAACAGTGACAGTCACAGACAAACTCACAATCAAGAAACAAAAATGCAGAGTACAGATGGTGGCATCTATTCGAAGCAAAGTTGCGAGGAGGCGGCGGATGTCTTGTGAACATCAGTAGTAGTACGGTACGTACTACCATCGTGGATATTCAAAAGAATGATCCCGCCGAGTTGCGGTTTCGTGTACACCTACTATAGCAATCAGAGCAGAGCAGAGCAATTGACAATCACTACCATTTTTCGCTTGTACTTCAAACCGTACTTCGTACACCCCATCGGCACTACAAAACAGAGAGGAAACAAACAGTAGTACTTGTTGTCTGTATTGAAAACTATCGTTTTGGAACAATGATTGGTACGGTACCAGCGTCGAGAAGTTTTTGATTGATTAGCAGGTGATACAGTATGAAGGCAGCAGCAGAGGCCGCAGCAGAGGCAGCAGCAGCAGTGGGGTTCAGTATCGTTTCTCAGTGAATCGTTCGTGTGCGATAACATTGTACTTCGCACTTCGTGCTTCGCACTTCGTATTGTTTTGTTTATACGCTAATGTTCTCGCAGGCCGCGGTCTTGGAAAATCGCTTGAGGATTCCGGCGGTAACCTTTCCGGGACCCAATTCGTAGGCCTTTTCGAAATCCTTCGACAGTATCAAGTCCATGGTGTTCTCCCACAAAACAGGAGATGTTACTTGAGTAGCCAACAATGCTTTGATCGTTTCGGGGTCGGAGTGGGGCTTGGCATCAACATTGCTGATGACAGGAATGCGAGGCTTCTTGATTTCAACCTCCTTCAAGACAGCCTCCAACGAAGAGACGGCGGGTGCCATGAAGTCTGCAGCATATCCAATTCAAGAGGATCGAACAGGAACAGGAACAAGAACAGGAACAGAATTAGAAACACAATACAAATAGAATTAGAATTAGAAACACAATACAAATAGAATTAGAAACAGGAACAGGAACAATCAATAACGATTAGATGAGATTAGCATTCCGTCGTCTCCCACGGACGGGAAGTTCATGGAAAAGAATAGAATAGAATAAAATAGAATACAATAAAATAGTTCACTTACCGGTGTGGAAGGCACCTGCTACGGCCAACTTAACGGTCATGCGGGCTTTGAATTCTGGTTTGGCGATCTCGGCGAGAGTGTCGCAGGCGGCAGTAGCACCACTCACGGCGTAGTTTCCTTTGCACAAGAAGTTGGCGATTTGAACCTTTTCGCCACTCTTTTCGCTGGCAACCTCACAAAGCTCTTGAACCTTGTCGCTTTGAAGGCCGATAACAGAAACCATACCGGTATCGACGGCATCGGCAGCGGCTTGCATGGCCTCTCCACGTGCCTTGGTGATTTTGACACCATCGGCGAACGAAATGGCGCCGGCGAAGCACAGGGCCGAGTATTCACCCAAACTCAGACCCATCGCACAGGTGGCTTCGTCGACGGCTTCGGCACCGGCATCCTGCTTCAACTTTTCGACGGCGGCCATACTGGCGACGAAAATAGCGGGCTGCGAGACAACGGTGGAATCGAGTTTCTCTTTGGGGCCTTCGGTGCAGACCTCGAGCAAATCGTAACCCAAGATTTCACTCGCCTCGTCGAAGAGGGCCTTGGCAGCGGGAACATCGCTGACCACCTCGCTGCACATACCAACGGATTGTGCGCCTTGACCGGGGAACATGAAAGAGACCTTGGAAGAGAAGTCGTCGAAGTCATTGTCGCTGGCAGCAGCAGCAGCAGTAGCAGTAGCAACCCTCGTCAAGGCACGGCCGAACGATTTAGCGGTGGGAACAAAGGCAGACGACAACCGCGTGGTAGCTGTGGCAGCCAAGAGAATCATCGCGTACGAGGAGTTGAGTAGTTGAACCATCTTCTTGTTTCTTCGCTCACACACAGCAATACGTTATTACCTGATTTCAGATGCTTGTTGTATTATAATTGTAATACCGATGGCAGAATGGGGTGCCAGTCCACCTACCATACGAGATAAGTACTCGTACTCATACCGGTACGTGTATTTGAATCAAAATTCAGTTCAAATCCGATCCATCATCAGTCCAGACCATCTGTCAGCGTAGGTACGAGTACGAGTACGAAGAGCAAGTACAAGTACAAGTACCGTACTCGCATTATTACAGTATTACCGGTACCGTACGGTACGATACTCCTATTATTTATTTTACCGATATGATACCGGTACGGTAAATCTTACCGGTAATCTTATGCGTGCGTGATTGAGGTGCGTGCGGCATTGAAAAAATACCAGGTTGTGTTCTGACTGACGTCATCGCATACGATACTAGATACATTATACATATGCTAAATATGTAGGATGAATACAATGAAAAATTAACAAGACTGAAACCGACTGAAAGGAGGTCATCTCGGTTTTCTAACAAAAATTAGAAAATTAGAAAAAATGAGTAAAATTACTACCAAATAATACGAGTACCGTACCGTACTCGTACTCGTAATCAATCGTAAGATTTGTACCGCACGTAACGGTACGGTACATACCGATAGTACCGGTGGATGATCCTCTCGTTCAGGCTCAGTCATCCTAACGGACCTCCGTAACTCTCGACTGTCGAACCCACATCAACCATTTTCCGCACCTGGTACGAGTATGAAAAGTGCCTCCACTATTGTCAGCAACATCGGAAGCAAATTACTGAAAGCAACGACGACTTGGACGGAGATAATCGCAGAATAATCATTTGAAATTCTACAACGTGAAGAATACAAGATGGCGAAATGGTTTCGGTCCGAGCCGATGGAGTACATCTCCATTATTATTAATGAAGATGCCTCTCATGACTGTTTGGCAGACCTTGGAAAGTTGGGAGTTATTCAGTTCACCGACGTACGTTAGTTCAGTTCAGTTCAGTTCAGTTCAGTTCCTCAAAAAGGAAGTCAACACTTGAATGTCTTGCCTTGCCTTGTCTTGCTTGGACACCTACCCGTCTTAATCGGTTAGATGCGAAACAAAAATAATGCGTGTTGTTGTTGTCCCGTGGTTGATTTCTATCTCACCGACTGTTCTATCTCTTTCTTGGAAATTAAACATCTTTGATTCTGTTTCTACAACATTATGAAATAATAAGCTTAATCCCGACTTGACTCCGTTCCAACGTCGATATGTTTCTTACGTCAAACGATGCGATGAATTGGAGCGCAAACTGCGTTACTTCAATGCAGAGATCGATAAGTTTGATCTGGAATGTACCTCTGCTGGCACTGTCGACGAATTTTTGGAGAGCAACTCCTTTGTGTCAAGCACAGGAGAAGCTTCGAACGGAAAACTATTAGGAATCGTTAGAAGCAGAACTCGAAGGCTATGAATCGCAGTTGAGAGAACTGAATTCGTACAGCGAAAAACTTACCGTAGAATACAACGAAAAAGTTGAACTGCAGGAAGTTTACGAAAAGGCACGGTATTTCTTCATGACCGATGCTCCCCGCCTCGCCAGTTCCGAACGCCGGGGTGGACGATCGGTCGAACGATCCAGTCTATTGGATAATGCCGACGGTCGCCCCGAAATGGATATGCGATTCTCGTTCTTAACCGGTGTCATTGCTACCGAAGAGTGCAATCGTTTCGAGCGAATGGTCTTCCGCACTACACGTGGTAACTGCTATGTGAGATTCGCTTCCATCGAGCAGCCAATCACCGACCCATCCACCGGCCAACTTTTGGAAAAATCAGTTTTTATTGTTTTTTACAAATCGCAGGCCATCGAAGCCAAGCTCAAGAAAATTTGCGATGCATTCCAGGCCCACCGTTACAGCATACCCGACATGGATGACGCAACGTCGGTCGATAGCATGCTCACCGAGAATTCACAAGATCTCGTTGACTCTCGCACAGTCCTTTTGAAGAATCAAGATATGCGGTACCGATTGTGCTGCAAGATTGCGCAGCATCGTGAGAGGTGGTCGTGGATTGTTTTGCGAGAGAAGGCCATCTATCACTCTCTGAACATGTTTAAGGCGGATGTCGCTGGTATGCTTCGCGGAGAGGGATGGGTTCCCTCGGAGAACATGACTGAACTTCGGGAGGTTGTTGAAAGGGCACACTCAAACATGGATATGGGCATGCCAAGTCACGTTGATCACGTACCTCAACCGTGGCCTACTCCTCCAACACACTTTGTGACAAACAAGTTCACATACGCTTATCAAGAGTTCGTTAACACGTATGGTATTCCTCGCTATCGGGAGGGAAATCCTGCTCTATTCACCGCGGCCACATTCCCGTTCCTCTTTGGAGTAATGTATGGTGACATAGGCCATGGTTCCTTTTTATTTCTGGCAGGAGCTGCCATGTGCTGGAATGAAAAGGAGGCAGAAAAAAACTTGAAGGGACAAGGTCAGGAGGCGCAAGCTGTCCATGCAATGCGCTACATGTTTTTATTTATGGGGTTCTTTGCTGTTTATGCGGGGTTGATATACAACGATTGTTTCTCTTTGGGTCTGAATCTTTTTCGAAGTCGATGGCATTTCGATGGCCAGGAATATGGAACAGTGCAAGAAGGAGCAGTTGCGACTCTTGATGCTGAATACGGCTCGAACGAATCTGTCTATCCGTTTGGTTTAGATCCGGTTTGGCATGTTTCGTCGAATGAGCTACTATTTTTCAACTCGTTCAAAATGAAAATGAGTGTTATTTTCGGCATTTGTCAAATGTTCCTGGGAACGTGCATTAGAGGTCTAAATGCTATTTATTTCGGAGAGAAGGTTGACCTGTACTTTGAGGTTTTTCCGATGGTAGTGTTTTCTTCTTTGTTCATCTACATGGTTGTTTTGATCTTCATGAAGTGGACTGTCGACTGGGATGCACGCATGACTCTCGCCACCTGCTTCGACCCTTCTGGCGATGAATGGCAAGATGGCTGGGAGCCGTGCGTAGTGCAACAAGGTGGAAACGGTTACTGTACACCAAGGGGTTACAGCTGTACAGATGGCGATAAAACCGTCGACAGATGCCCATTGGACTATGGAGGTTCCGGTGATGGCTGTCAACCACCCGGTCTGATTACAACTCTCATTAACATTGCACTTGCACCTGGATCTGTGGACGAGCCTATCTATTCTGGACAAGCCTTCGTTCAAAATCTTCTTCTTTTCTGTGCAATTGCTTCCGTTCCTGTCCTGTTGCTGGGGAAGCCTTTCGTCCTGAAGCGACAGGCGCAAACCCGTATTGAACATCATGAGGAAGAACTTCCACTTTATGCAGACGAACACGATCGTGCAGACCACGAAGAACACGACTTTTCTGAAGTCATCATCCACCAGGGGATTGAAACGATCGAGTTTGTTCTCGGTATGGTTTCCAATACAGCTTCCTACCTTCGACTTTGGGCCCTTTCTCTTGCTCACTCTGAACTTGCCACCGTGTTTTGGAACAAGTGTTTACTATCTACCTTGAACATGAGCTCATTTATCTATTGCTACTTCGGCTTTGGATTGTTTGCAGCTATAACATTTGGTGTCTTATTGATGATGGATGTTTTGGAATGCTATCTCCATTCCCTTCGGTTGCATTGGGTTGAATTTCAAAGCAAGTTCTACAAAGGAGATGGCGTCAGATTTGTACCATACTCTTTCAAGCAGGTACTGCAAGATTCGTCTCAGTAGAACAAAGGGAACTTATATCATAGATAGATTTTTGTCCAGATAAAGATACAGCATGATTCACTGATGCATTTCATATTCGATTTCCTTCATCATACCGTACGATCAAAAATCAAGTCGTTAGTTGCTAGCAGCGTTATTGTTCAAGAAGGCGCGTGTCGGGATCGTTTCGTTTTTGTTATTTCCGCAAATACTACGCGTCGGATAACAATTGAGAAAGTACAAAGCGTAAAAACAAACAAAATGGCTCACAATTAATTCACCGAAAATTGAATCACCGCCTGATTGCGATTTGGTCCAAGTTGTCAAATTTTCCCATCGTCTCTCATTATTTTATGTAATACCGGTACCGGTACAGTAATTATTTGAAATGAAAAAATACTGTAGTTGCAAAATCCAACAGATCAGGTGATCATTACAAACCGTGTTCTTCTACAACTTTTATGAACAAGGAGAGAGCTGAGGCCAAGAAACGCAGCAGGGGGCAATGAAAGAACAAAACATACTGCCTGAATGAGAGGGTTGACACTTTTGCTCTCAAAGAACCAAGTGGATAGAAAATATTTGGAAGGTTGGAAGATGATATATGATTTTGATAAATAGGGAGAGCACAAAACCAGCCTTTAATTGAAAGAAAAGGTACTGTTTTACGTAACACCCCTTTCCTCCTTGTTCTCCTCACCATAGTACCCAGCTCCTCCCATGGATACTACGAGGAGGAGAACAAGGAGGAAAGGGGTATTGGTATGGTAGTCCCATGGTTCCAAGGTCAAGCACAATGGAGGAGGAGGAGGTCCTTGCTAGCTAAAGTTGCTTTGTGTTTTGCTGCAGCTGTGGGGAGGGACAAGGATTAATCCATATTGATTGGTGGAACTGGTTTGGTGGTACCGGAGAGTGGTACAAGAGGGTGGTACTATAACAAGTAACTACCCCTGCCTCCTCCGTTTTGGTTGGCACGACTCAGAGTAGTATTGGAGGGAGTTTTCTTTAGGTTGCTCCCTTTTCCTCGGGCGGGGCCCTCAGAAAAGGGAGCAGCCTAAAGAAAACTCCCTCCGATACTACGAGGAGGAGAGCAAGGAGGAGGGGTGGTTAGGTATGTAATACCATGGTCGTAAGGGAGAGCACAAAGGGAAGGAGGGGGGGGGGAGCTTGCTAGCAAGCGTCGGTTGCTTGTTGTTGCTGCTGTTGGGGGGGGGGGGGGGGGGGAGGGCTTGCTAGTGAGCGTTGGTTGGTCGTTCTTGTTGCTGCTGCAGTTTCGCGGGGGGACAAGGATAAACCTGCTCTCCCCACAGTCCCACGTGTTGTATGTGTGAAAAAATACTAAAGTACCACTTTCGATACTAAAGTACCACTTTTGGTTCTAAAGTAATTTTTCCGACTCCGTGTTGAGCAAATCAAAAAGTATTTTTAGAATATTTTCACACACAACTCCGTGTGTTGTACAAGTAACACGGAGTGCAAAAAATTAATTTAGTACCGTACGGTAGGATCTAGTAGAATCCCTACTAAAATTACTGTACCGTACGGTAGGATCTAGTAGAATCCCTACCAAACCCTGGATTTTGGAAAATTCCCCGTACAGTAGGATCTAGTAGTATCTCTACTAGGTCCTGGATTTCAGAAACTTAATCATGCATATATTTTCAGCTGTTAATACCGTTCAAAAGTATTTTTAGTGTTTTGTCTCAAGTAACTTAGTATTTTTAAGCGTTTCTCAACGACGTCGGGTGTTGATCAATATATATGGCAAAAAGGGAGCTAACGCGGGATTAACAATAGCAGCAGGGATTTCACTCATTTGATTCCTTCACATTGTGTAGAATCAAGTAGAATCCCTACTGCAACCTTGATTAATTGCTGTTTTTCCCTGTTGAAATTCATTATTTCAAAATCAACCACTTTCAAAAGCAAATTGCTCCCTCGACCATGGGAATAGACCCATTTCGCTGCTTCCTACTATACTCGCCTAGTATTACAACAACATGAAACCCATTCTTTCACACTGTAAGTCGCCATTGTCGGCCCTTTGGTTGCTGGGAGGTATTAAATTCCTTTCGTATGTATGTAGAGGGAACCACAGGCTGGTACTTGAACTTACGTAGATTTCTACGTAATTTACAGTACTACAGCTGGAGTGGTACGATAATACCGACCGAGTCATACGCACCTCTGTAAGCAGGATTGGAATATCCTTCTCGAAGACCGAATGACCGGGAAGGCCCATACTTTCTGTAAACAGGATTGGAATATTCTCATATCTTATGGTAAATGACCGGGAAGGCCCATTCTTTCTGTTTTCATGATCGAAGTTCGATACTTAAGATCAGAAGCAAGGTTCTTTCACGACCGAATTGGAATGTTCGATGACTGCATCCAGCTCATATCTTATGGAAAATGACCGGGAAGGCCCATTTCTTTTCTGTTTTCACGATCGAAGTTCAATACTTAAGATCGGAAGCAAGATTCCTTTTGTTTTCATGACCAAAACAAAGTGAATTGCCTGGTTCCGGTATAGCCATTTTGATACTCCCAATCATGTGTTTCGATACTCATGATCAAAAGGGAGGTTCGAAGAAGCTTCTTGTAACAGCTGTTTCGATGATCACGATTAGAAAGAAGCTTCTCATGATAAGCACATCCTTCTACAGTGCTGTACGATTAGGAAGAAGCTTCTCATGATAGCATGTGATTCTACAGTGCTGTACGATTAGCGGTGTACTGTAATCATCACTGCACCAAAAGAGATATCATGCTCTCCAGCAAGATTACTCTCTTTATCTCATACTTTTAACATTCAACTGATTTATATCCCAAAATTCACACTAGTTGCTACCAACTACTTGTAATCTACATACTAAGGTCTGTCTCGCTGCAATCTGAATAAATCACAGCGAGAAGAGATCTGGCGTTTCCCTAGTCTCGCCTGTAGTCCGATTATCCGTTGCTGAAAGTATCCAAACACAATTGTCACGCGTAGAGTACAATCGTTCGTCTACTAACACACTAACGCAGCGTTGCTGTTCTTCAGAAGTCCTTGAATCAGACTCTCAACGAATCGGATTCAGAAGGAAAATAATAGATTAACAGTCGCAAGCTCTCAGGCAGCTTGCATAAGAAGAACCGCCGCAAACTATCTGACAGCAGATCATCAAACGATCGACTACGGCCGATGATTGATAGTTCTCTGATCCGATTACAAGAAAGACACCAATCGGAAACGCCGAAAGTCTTTATTAGAAGCCCATTGCATTGGACACGCCAATCGCAATTTCTCCATCCAAGAATCCCTCACTCGACAGATTCCATTTTCTCCCGTGTCGCGATCTCATCATTACCAAGATACCGACACCCCATCAACATTTACAATGCTTACAATTTGATTCCAGGAACAAGCACCTTCTTGACACACAAGAGTCTACTACAATTGACGATCACGGATTGACCGAATTTTCGTTGCGCAAACCAGAACAACAGAAAAGACAACGATTTTCGAGAACAACAACAGTAAACGAATTTTCGTTGATTCGCCACTTCACTGACCCGTCGTATCGCATCGAACACGATTCTCCTCTTTATTGCGGACATATTGATACCATCCTGGACCTCTATCTTCCAATATTGACAGAGATATCAAATTTTCTCCGTACACGAAGGACACCACGGCGTTTTGTCCTCATCAAACAGCAACAACCACGACAATAACCGATTCCACGATCGATTACTCGTCAACAACGCTGTTTCGCCGCGCAACAACACCAACACAAGAACCTACGATTGATTCTTTGCTACCGCTGACGCCGTGTTTCACCGCTGCGCATCAAGAACAACAACTACAACGGTAACGAGTTTACATCGCTTCGCCGACGTTTATGACAGCAAACGTAAAACGAATTTCCTTCGAACAATAAGCCACCTCGCTTTGGCCATCAAACAACGGCAACGTATCACCAGAATCGACAAATTTTGCCGCTTCGCCATGTCCATTCACCAATCCAACATGTCGGATTCCGATCTCAAATTACTGTTCCCATCCTTTGACCTAAAACTTGCTCGTATCCTACATACAACCCTGGATGTTCCTCAGGAAGCTTGTAACCATCTATGTGAAGCCCTCATTCTGGCAGGCTTAACCACCTGGAATTGGTTTATTACAACTATCATTGATTATGGTTATGTTGCTGACCTCGAATACCACGTTCAGACCGGCTATCGTTCTATCAGTATGGACTATCAACAAACATTAACCACATTCGTTGATCTTATATTTCTCATCAATTCTCAAGCTGGCCGCAACTGGTATGACCATCATCAGTACACTCGGGATGTTTTCCTTGCATTTTGCGATACTCAAAATCGGTCTCCTGGAATGGCTGCTATCCAAAACAAGGCTACTGCTAAAATTCCTTTAGCACCATTCCCACATGTCACTGCTCAAGTTCCTCTGGCATCACAACCCAGCATACAAGCTAAACCTTGCCTGACAAAACCAGTCCTATCACGGGCGCCACCTACGACAACGACACCTGTTTCTATGACGGCTCCAGGACCGGCATCATCTTCGGTATCTGCTTCCGTAACGCCTCCAGTACCTGTTCTCGTCACGCCTCCAGCACATGTTTCTGTTACACCTCAAACACCTGCTTCCTTTCCATCTCAAGCACCTAATTCTGCTTGCGAAACGCCTGTCATCTCTACTCTTATTGCCAACAATGGGAACCCGCTTGGGTCTTCTGAAACGCATAAGTTAACTTGTCCCAATGCTGATCTCCCTGCTTCTACTAGTACTCCATTCTACACTTGGACTTACTTCCCCAGCACTGAATCAGTTCGATTCAAACGAGTAATCTCTTCAACCATTCCTACTGTCCACTCGGACACTCCACCTGGTGATGCCTCTCATACTACTCCAAAGCGTCACTCCCCACGTCCTTCCCCTACGCCTTCAGCTCATTCAGCATGGACGTTTCATCCTAAATCTACTACTGTGACATTCCACCGTTCACCCAAGAAATTTTCTTCCCACAAGCCTGGTACTTGCATTCCTCTGTTGCAACTTCCACCATCTAAGTCATGTACTAAGAATAGAGTCGTTCCAAGCTCAGGCACTGCCATTGTTCCAAGTTTAGGTCAAGCCTCTCCACAGCATGCCGCTGCATCTTCTTGCCCAGATTGGAAGCCTAATTATGGGGCACATTCTTTGTTCTACAACTCGCCTGCTGTGTGCATCACCAAACGCCATCGTGATGCTATCAAGCTCACGCTGTACCACCTACATGATACCTTGTTGCTTGCTCATTGGCTCTATGACGCTGTCACCTGACATGTACGATACGATCCAATTTCTACAATCAAGATAGGTATCTACAATCAACCGATCTGATCTCTACGATTTGATATCCGATCATTCAATCGATTTATATCCGATACGATTGGTACTTGCCATGTCGTCTTTCTGACTATCTTGCAGGGGCATTTTCTTCTGTACAAGACAGTCACCATGACTATTTGCAATTCCGAGTTGGTAGCTACAAATCGGTTCCTACGAATCGATCATGTCTCTGTGTAGCAGTTCAATCTACTGTTCAACAATGGTTTTCTATGAATCCGTCTACGATTTGATTCTCCGATTCGATCTACTACGATTCGATTCTACGACTTGATTCTCAGCCTACGCTCGTCTTCTATGACTTGTTTCCAAGTATCCAACAAAAATCTACGATTGTGAATACTACAGCGGTTGTACTTGATCGATGAATTTGTCTGCAGTCAATTCTACGATTGAATCCTATTGGTATGATTCAATTCGAATCAATTCTCCAAATTACGCTTCCAGCCTCAGTTACGGTTGAATTTGATCAATCATTTCCTACGATTCGATCCATTTCAAGTTGACATCTACAAATCGATTTTCGATGTACCGGTACCCTACGATTGCTCCACTAAGCTCAATCCACTATTTGCCTGCAACCAATTCTACGATTGAATCCTTTTGATACGATTCAATTCTCCGAATCGATGCTCCACTAAGATCGCTCCGATCGATCTTCTTTCCGAAGTATGTGATACACTTGATCACGTGCAAGAAGATGGGGCATATTAAATTGCTTCCACATACGTACTCACGAAATTTACTTGTTCTTCTTTTCGAGCTATGTGACACACTTGATCACGTTCAAGAAGATGGGGCATATTAAATTCCTTTCGTATGTATGTAGAGGGAACCACAGGCTGGTACTTGAACTTACGTAGATTTCTACGTAATTTACAGTACTACAGCTGGAGTGGTACGATAATACCGACCGAGTCATACGCACCTCTGTAAGCAGGATTGGAATATCCTTCTCGAAGACCGAATGACCGGGAAGGCCCATACTTTCTGTAAACAGGATTGGAATATTCTCATATCTTATGGTAAACGACCGGGAAGGCCCATTCTTTCTGTTTTCATGATCGAAGTTCGATACTTAAGATCAGAAGCAAGGTTCTTTCACGACCGAATTGGAATGTTCGATGACTGCATCCAGCTCATATCTTATGGAAAATGACCGGGAAGGCCCATTTCTTTTCTGTTTTCACGATCGAAGTTCAATACTTAAGATCGGAAGCAAGATTCCTTTTGTTTTCATGACCAAAACAAAGTGAATTGCCTGGTTCCGGTATAGCCATTTTGATACTCCCAATCATGTGTTTCGATACTCATGATCAAAAGGGAGGTTCGAAGAAGCTTCTTGTAACAGCTGTTTCGATGATCACGATTAGAAAGAAGCTTCTCATGATAAGCACATCCTTCTACAGTGCTGTACGATTAGGAAGAAGCTTCTCATGATAGCATGTGATTCTACAGTGCTGTACGATTAGCGGTGTACTGTAATCATCACTGCACCAAAAGAGATATCATGCTCTCCAGCAAGATTACTCTCTTTATCTCATACTTTTAACATTCAACTGATTTATATCCCAAAATTCACACTAGTTGCTACCAACTACTTGTAATCTACATACTAAGGTCTGTCTCGCTGCAATCTGAATAAATCACAGCGAGAAGAGATCTGGCGTTTCCCTAGTCTCGCCTGTAGTCCGATTATCCGTTGCTGAAAGTATCCAAACACAATTGTCACGCGTAGAGTACAATCGTTCGTCTACTAACACACTAACGCAGCGTTGCTGTTCTTCAGAAGTCCTTGAATCAGACTCTCAACGAATCGGATTCAGAAGGAAAATAATAGGAGGGGGCGTCCGAGAACTGTTTCTCGACCCCCCGCGGGCTATCGCGCGCTACGTCCGAGAACTGTTTCGCGGGGTTCGAATTTACTTTTCGCGCACAAATTTTGTGCGTGATTTTAACACGGCAATATTTCTGGATACCCTGAAATTCGCGACGATCGTATAAGGGTATATGTAAACTCAGCACTATTTCTGTGCGCGTGATGCACATTACTCTACTCTCAAATAAAAATAATTTATTTCAGTCTCTAGCAGAACCGAATTATTATTCTGTACGAACAACACTTACTTCTATTCACGAATAAAAAAGAAATCTTGAGTCAGTATTAATTCCAAAATATTAATCTACCAAACAACAATTCGATTCTGCTCCCCTAGTTGTGAATTATATTTCTTGACTACAATATTCCCTTTTTAAAATGTAGATTCTATTATGCTTGATTTATTCCTATTGCGACGTATTACGAATCCTCCATTATTTCTAATATTCTCAAAATTAAGTTCAAGATTAGTAGTAGTTTTGTATTATGTATGTACTGTTATTTTCTACATTAGTTCACCCATAGATAAACTTTCATTCATCAATGCTGTTATTGCCGGATCAATATAGACGTTTCTTTTCTTTTTCTTCTTTGGTCCACTACAATTAGTGGAGCTGCTACTAGTAATATTTGCATCGCCCTGCTTATTGTTGGTGTAATTTGTCGAACTTTCGTTCCTAAATCTGTCCCTCATCATTTCTTCCAATTTCCTTCCTGTTTCTGGGTGTTTTCGCATCTCGCCAATTTTGTCGCACAAGTCACTGAACAACTCGCGACCTTCCTCCATCCATCCATTTCTGCTTCCACTGTCTGAATCGCAGAATTTTTTTTTTTGTCGCGGAATCGTGGCATCACCCTTTCGCCGCTGCTGGTTCACCCATACATGATGCTCATTGTAGATTAGTACCAATGCAAATGCTTCATCTGCTATAGTAAATATATCACTCAGCAAGTGCCTCTCCTTCCGTTGTTTGAAATTGGAATTTGTCGGATTGATTGCCGACATGATTCTTGTAACAAAATAATAAAAATCTTCATCTTCCGCGTCTTTGTATGTTCTGTATTGAGGGTTTAAAATACCTGTGTTTTCATATTCTGTGTCTTGAATAACTGCAACAGTACCAGGGAATGTGATAGGGACTCGACCTTTTCTGTAATCGTCTGTACGGAAGTATCATAAGTATCAACGGGCAGCATGTTAGTGTTGTCGGACCAAAAATAGATTCTCAAAATCCTAATTTCAACAACCAATTCTCCCACCTGTATTTACCTATCCAGTTTTTTCTCGCTAATGTTTGTGAGTTGTGCCTCAATGCAGTCAGTACTGTCCCTACTCGTTTCCTGTAAAAGGAACAGAATGCCGCAAGTGGAATATTTGGTGGCTTCATAACCGCACTTTCTCCAACAGCTTTATTTATTACAAGCGCCGTTACCTTGTCATTGATAGGGAACTTCATGTTGGGGTACCAATGTTTTTTGACGTAATCCCTTAGCTGCTTCTCCACTCTTTCAGTCATATCACTCAAAGCCTTAAGCATATCGTTGTCTATTATAAGTCCATATTCGTCTGTAATTGTACTTACTGCTCGTTCTCTTGTGTCGCCGGCATTGTAACTCCCCTCTCCCTGCATGGTTGCCTCCGTTTGTTTAGGTACCATTACTACCTTTCCCACCCCTATATGTGGTTCCCTCTCTTGTTTCCGTAAGCGTTTTGCCACTTCCTCTGCCAATTTGTCATATTGGATATTTTTCATGACATGTTCGGCTACATCCTCTAAATTGTAGCATTCTCTGTTAGATGTTTTCTCTACCACATTGGTTTTTGTTCCTTCTTTCTGTTGGTTCGTTACTGTAGTGGTGGTTGTGTTGGTAATGGTCAGCGCTGGTTCGTTACTCTGGTTGATGGTGTTTTGTTCTTCCGTGTTTGTAGTAGTAGAAATTGTGTTGTCGGAACCATTTTTTTTACTGTTGCCCTTTGATGCGTTCATAGTTGTGGTATTACTGTTACACACTTTGTTAGTAATTGCGGTGTTTGTTTTAACTCTTCTTTTCTTACCGTTGTTGTCCCCTGTATTTTGATGATCACCGGGCCGGATGGTTTTGTTGTTTCGAAGGGTCTTCCCCTCGGATTTTTTGCTTCGTCGTGTCTTTCCGATAGCATTCATATTTTTTTATTTTATTTTCTGAATACGGTGTCGATCAAGAATCATGTGTTTCTTTTTGTGTGGTTTTGTGTGTGTACTAATAATTTGTCGGGTTGTGTACGGTGTTTTGTGTTGTGTGTGTTGTGTGTGTCGTGTGTGTGTGTGTGTGTGTGTGTGTACGGTGTTTCGTGTAGTATGTGTACGATGTTTTGTGTGTAGAATTTTTCCGTGGGTTCTGTACTATGTTGTTTGCCCGAACATCTTCTGTGTGTTGTCTGGTTTTGGGCGCGCTGTTATATTTGTAGCAGTATAGCACGTACCTGTGCAAGCCACCCCCCTCCCGCGCCATAATTTTTTCAGAAGGGAAACATTTGATCACACTAAGGTTATGTATTTCAATCCTCTAGTCACATGTAGAATCTCGTAGACTGCTGCACCTAACATACCGTACTGTCTTGTGTGCCATTTGTATCTACAAACCACATCATTGTCTGTACTGTGTGTGTCAAAGTTGTTCCCAATATGCATTTAAAAGTTGTTCCCAACATGCATTTCGTAAGTCATGTGATATGCATTCATGGCCTGGTACAAAAACTTTGGTAGTCATTACCAAATGAGACTGTTTGTGCCCTGGAATTGCACCAAAAATACCCTCATCATGTTTGCCATTTTGAGAGTCAAACCACAATATTTTGGGCATTCTGAGTGGCAAAGTTGTTCCCAATATGCATTTGATGAGTCATGATAAATGTATTCATAGTTTTGACCGGATACTTTTGGAGTCATTACCCAATCAGTTAGTTTGTGCCCTAGAATTGCACCAAAAATACCATCATGTTTGCCATTTCGAGAGTCAAACCACAACATTTACAGCATTCTGTGTGACAAAGTTGTTCCCAATATGTATTTGATGAGTCATGAGGAATGTATTCATTGCTTGGACCAGATACTTTTTGAGTCATTACCCAATAAGTTAGTTTGTGCCCTGGAATTGCACCAAAAATACCCTCATGTTTGTCAGTTGGAGAGTGAAACCTTAAGATTTTGGGCATTCTATGTGTCATAGTTGTTTCCAATATGCATTGGATGAGTCATGATGAATGCATTCATGGCTTGGACCCGATACTATTTGAGTCATTACCCAATCAGTTAGTTTTTGCCCTAGAATTGCACCAAAAATACCCCCATGTTTGCCATTTGTAGAGTCAAACCTTAAGATTTTGGTCATTCTATGTGCCACAGTTGCTATCACGCGCTACGTTTGTGATAGCTTCAGTAGCTAACCTACTTGTAGTAATGGATGTGAAATGCTTGTAGTTCATTGGTGGGTTGGTGGGTTAAGCAGGGCTAGAGGGGGATCCGGAACTCTGGTGGTATTGTCCAGAGGCCGGTCCCTTAGTTTGCTTTGCCCACACACACCGGCGTACAGTCGGGCTTAACAGCTTGGGCGGTTAAGCCTCTGGCTGTTAAGCCTTTTCTGCGGGCGGGCGTGGCGGGCTATTTAATTCTACTACTAATCGGTTTAGGAGCAAAAGAGTGAGCTGTGGGCTTGTATTCTGCTAGGGGAATCCTCTACACGCTTGTTAGCGCTAGCCTGTAATTTGCAGAGATTTTGCTTGCAGAATTCGCTTGCAGAATTCGATGCTTGCAGAATTCGATGCTTGCAGAATTCGATGCTTACAGAATTCCCTGTAAGATTTGTACTGGTGTACCTACAGGGAATGTTCGTACGCACCGATGTTGCTGATTGCTGATACAGTGAGATCTTTCTCGAAGTACGTGCGCTGTATACTCAAGGTGGTTCCCTGTATACTCAAGGTGGTTCCCCGGCTGGTCTGTACTTCACTACCATTCCCCTCATTCGGTTTGCTACATCAACTATCACGCGCTACGTTTGTGATAGCTTCAGTAGCTAACCTACTTGTAGTAATGGATGTGAAATGCTTGTAGTTCATTGGTGGGTTGGTGGGTTAAGCAGGGCTAGAGGGGGATCCGGAACTCTGGTGGTATTGTCCAGAGGCCGGTCCCTTAGTTTGCTTTGCCCACACACACCGGCGTACAGTCGGGCTTAACAGCTTGGGCGGTTAAGCCTCTGGCTGTTAAGCCTTTTCTGCCAATGGGCCATAAGCCACCGGGTGGGAACGGCGTGGAGAGCGTGCGCGCGAGCGTGAGCGCGCGCGTAAGCTTGGAGCAGAGTGAGGGAGGGAAGAGGCGCCAGGGTGCCTCAAAGAGAGCTGCCAGCAGGAGTGGGGTCCGCAGCCGGAACCCATTCCTCGGGCAGGAAGGAGTATGTTCCATTGTTGAACATGACAGAGGCAAGATTCTTGAAGATGGGGAGGGATTGCTGATGTAAGTAGCGCATCATGCAGTCACTGTGCCATCTGGCAAGGAGCTTGATGACATTAGAGTCGCATTTGCCCTGGAGCAGGGCCATTGCCCCACCCGCGCGAAGGGAGCGAGCAGAGATGGCTGCCGGGGCAATGCCAGTGGTAGGGTAGAGGGTCTGGGCATAGACTCTCAGGGAGGAAGTGACAGTTGCTGCGCGAACAAGGGTAAGGGCCCCATTGTCGAAGTAACTGGCAAGCGTGAGGGAGGGACCGAAGGGAGCGCTGGGAGAGCAACAGCTTCGGAGGTGAAGGACTTGGCGCGCACAGGCGGCAACGGGGCAGCATAGTGAGTCACCACTCCTGGCATGCGCCACTACTTCCCCTTTGTCGCCATTCTTCTGGGTGGTGAAGGTGAGCGTGACCGAGGTAGCAGCTTTGAGCTCATGCGCAGGGCCATCGTGGTGGACGATGCGGGAGTCAAGGTAGAAGGAGACGTCCTGGAGGTGGAAGGCTTGGTCATCCGTGGTAGTACCAGTGTACTCACCAGGGCGGAGACAGAAAAAGAAGGCGATGCAGATCATGTTTGCAATGGCTTGTCGGGTGGGGGAAGGGGACTCGTGGTATGCAAAGTGGAGGGCATGCATCACGAGGGTGATGGGGACAGGTTTGACCCGCGAGGGGGCCGGGTCCAGCTTGGCATATGCCTTGAACTGGGCAGTTAGCCGGAAGTCAAGACTGCCTGTGGAGTCGGTTCGAGGGTCTTTGGACCCCAGGCGGGCGAGCGTCTGGCCCACTGACCGGATGGTGTCCGATACTGTGCGAGATCGGACGGGCTTGTGGCTACGTGAGAGGTGGCCATCATGGAGTCGTTTGGCAAAGACTTGGAGGATGGGGATTGGATCCTGAATGGACTGGAGGCGCGGGTCAAAGCCTTGAGACAAACAGAATTGAACCCATTGGTTCCAATGGGCATCCTTGCGCTTGGCATAGAGCTCAGTGACTGAGGCGCGCATGGTCTTCTGGACAGCGCTAAGGTCAGCGCGGAATGCATGGGCGGCCGAAGGTGGCATAAGGTCCAGGGCAAGTCCTGTGGGTAGGTGGTGTTAAAGTGATGGAGCAAGGCAGTGTCAGAGAGTTCAGATCGAGAGAGGAGGTCCGCCAGGTGGTTAGCGGGGCCCGGGATGTAATCCCGAAGGGGGACATAGTGAAAGAGGCGCTGGTGCAGAGACTGGAGCCGGAGGAGGTAGGCTGCAGGGCCTGTGGTGGTAGTGGCGCCTTTGCGTTGCCAATAGACAGCGGCGGTGTTGTCATAGGAGTTGTGGGTGGTGCGGGCGTGGACACAAGCAGCCTGAGCCAGAATATCATTGTGGGCGATGGAACCGGCGAGCTCAAGGTCACTGTTGGTGATGGAGCCCTCCGGATTGTCAAAGGAGACGAGCTGGGCTGAGATCCACGGGGGGAACGCATGCCGCCACATGACGGGCTGCACGGCGCCCGTGGGAAGGGGGACAAAATGGACGCCCCCCATGCCCAAACCCGAAGCATCGCAGGCGCCCAATGTGGCAGGGAAGGTATCCGGCACAAGTTCGGCAATGGAGGTAGGCCGGTTGGAGAGATCATTGGCAAGCCATTGGAAGTCGCGAAGGAAGCTGTGGACGCGCTTGGTGAGCCGGAGGCGCTGCCTGCCTGGTTCTTGGTGGCGGAAGGCTTCTTGGAGAATGGAGAAGAGGCCAATGGAGCCCGGAATGGCTAGTGCCATTGACCGGAGCTCCCCCAGGACTTGGTGCCATTGCTTGATGGGGACGTGGCGCTGGGTGGGTGAGATGGAGTGGAGAATCTCCTGTAGGCGGGCCACCCGATGGGGAGGAAGGCTGATGGTTTTGTTGACGGAATCGATGAGCCAGCCGAGGATGACTTTCGTGGTGGTCCAAGTGGCGTCCCCTTGGAGCATTTTCTTGAGGGAAGCCGGTTCCTGCCGGAAGGGAGTGTCAGAGGCATCGAGGGGCCGGAAGACTGTGTCAAGGGATTGGAAGAGAACGCGCTTGATGGCGCGGCGTGTCCATTGGTTGCCCTGGGCAAGGCCACAGAAGTCATCCACATAGACATCCCAGTAGCGAACCGGCGACTTGCTGGGAGTGGTGCTACTAGGGGGGATGAGGGGCGGCGTGGAGGCCGTAGGGGGAGGAGGAGGCGGTGCCTGGGGGGGAGGAGCGGGGGGCTCAATGGGAGGCGCGCTGGGGGTGGTTTCAGAGGGTAGATCCAACCGATGGGGGGTGAGCCGGGCTTCGGCAAGCCCGGTGGCAAGAGTGGCATTGGCTAAGTCCGCAACGGTTTCAGTGAAGGCACAGAAGTTGGGAGGACTGGATTTCCACCCCATAGGGTTGGTGAGGGGGATGCCAATGAGTGGAGCTTCCCCAGGGCGAGATGGGAACAGGACGCCGAGCTTCATGGTGTCTTCGGGGTGCACTCGGATGCGGTAGAAGCCATCGGCAAGGTCAATCTTCGACATATACACTGGACCAAATCTGTGGTTGGCGCGGTGCAGTTTGGTGAGGAGGCGCGGGAGGGTCCGGCCAAACTGCATGGCGTCCGCAGGGGCAAGAGGGACGGTGTCTTGGTTGACGTCCGAGTAGGTGTAATCGGATATCATGCGTGGGCGGCGGCCTCGTTGGGGGACTAAGCCAAGGGGGCTCAGTCGGAGTCCGGGTAGGTCCTGGATGAGGCTGGCGGGGAGAACAGTCCATTGTTGCTTGTCCATCATGTCGGCATACTCCTCTCGAAGGAAGTCAATGCCCTGGTGGGAGGATTGGTGCGGACCCCGGTGGAGGGCAGCTGCAATGCGAGGTGGATCCCAAGAGGGTCCAGACATGGAGGCGGGGGTGCCGTCCTTGCCATAGCGGGCAAGGAGGCTCCCCGCGGGGTGGGGGATGGAGGCGACATCAGGATGGATGTCACCCCGTCCTCGGATGGTCCGGATGAAGTCCCCCCAGCTGGTGCTGTTGTTGTAGACAGTGACAGCCCGGTTGATGTGCACATTGAGCCGGTCGACGGGGTAGAGGGAGGGAGTGATGGGGGGAACCAAGAGTGGGGCCGGGCGGAGGGTCGCTGACGTAGGCGTCGGCGGGGGGGGGGGGGGGCCTAAGCAATGGGTTGGTGGGGTTGACGAGGAGCTCGGGCCTAGGCAACGGGGGGGCAGTGACGAGGAGCTCTGTCCTAGGCAATGGGTGGGTGGGAAGGACTAGGCGCTTGGGCCTAGGCAACTTGGCAGTGACGAGGAGCTCGGGCCTAGGCAAGGACAAGGTGGGCGGGGAGGAAGGGAGGGGTGCCGAAGCCGTAGGAGGGACTAGGGATGCGGGAGGAGATGGGGGGGAGGTCGTTGAACCTGTAGAACGTTTGGGAGGCACATACACGGCGAGAGGAGTACATGCGCGCGCGCGCGGGTTGTGCTTACCTAATTCCGGTGTGATTTGTAATGGCGGAGAGGGAGGCATAGGGAGTCGTCGGGAGGAAGGCAGAGCCCCCCTTGGTGAGTTAGAGGGCAGGGTCAACGCGCCAAAGGGGCGCTTGCCATTCGGTCAGACATTAAAAGCGGCTTGGCACCAAGCCCAGACTTGGTCCTGTTCACTGCTAGTGATGGCGCCATGGTCCTGGACGTTTCGGCAGTTGGTGAAGCAGGTTCCTCGAAGGTGATAGGAATGGCAGCGCTCGTTGCCATCTGGACGAGACAAGGGAATGGTACCTTTTTCTTTCATGGTAGCCATGACTTCCCTCAGTCGGGCGCGTAGGACTTTGTTGGCTACCCCCGCCGTTTGTAGCCGGGGATCCAGGTTGGGGTTGGAGACGCGGGCACCGCCGGCGGAGCCTTGGTTGGGGCTGGGGGTAGTCTTGCCGGGCGTGGGGGTGCCTGGGATTGCAGCAGGGGCAGCCACAGCGGCTACGCGACGTAGGTGCCTCAGAGCCGGCACATTGGTGACATTGGGGAGCCAGTAGAGGTTCTGGGTGATACGGAAGGCTTGGAAGTCCTTCCCAAAGTCGGGGGAGGGGACAGTGAATGTTGATCCCCATTGTTCCTCAAGCCAACCTCGCACCCGGATTTGGAAGTAGTATACCACAATGGAGGGAGTGATGAGCTCCCCTAGTTCATCGGCAATTGCTCGGCGGAGGGGCATTTGCTGGAGCTTGAGCTTGGCGAGTCCATTCTGGTAGCCCTGCACGACAGGGTGATGCATGCCTAGAATGGTGGCCAGGACGGCGAGATAGCTTTCCAGTTGGGTGGTAGCTTCAGTCCAGTCGATGGGTAGGTAGGCCTTGGTCTTCTGGAGTTCGAGGGAGTCCTTCAAGGTGAGGGAGTTGCCTTCGGTGGAGATCATGGTGTCGTAGGCCGCCACAGTGGCTGCAGCTTCCTGTTCCCGCTTCAAGGAGGCGGCAGATCCACCGGGGGGAGTGAAAGCTAAAGGGAGTATGCCGTCCGCCACGTCAAAGGGGTCAGTCCCATGAAAGTTGCCATCTTGGAACTTCTTGAGTGCCGCCGTGGTGACCAAGGGTGCCTGGATGAGGAACTCGGCGGCGCATGTGGCTACCTGGCTCTGGAAGATCATATGGGTCTTCTCGTGTTTGCCTTTCTGTGCCCAGGCTTGGTATATGGGGGGTAGGTCGGCTTCCTCAAGCTTGCCACACAGCAGCAGCAAGCGCTGGGTGTACAAGGGGCCCCAGGTGTTCTTGACCGTGGCCGGGGGGCGACGTTGGTCTAGGCCCTCACTGAGCTTGAGCTGTTGGTTGGCGAGGGCGGTGAGGGTAGCTGCCAGCGTGGGATCTACCCCGGCTGGTTGGCCGGGTGCCAGCGGCTGCCCCGGATGGGAGGGTTTCTTCAATCCCGGGAGGTCCCGGTATAGTACATGATTGCGCATGTACAAGGTTAGACCTGGCTCCCCTCGGAAGGGGGTGCCGGGTGTGGCAAAGTGGACACCTCCATCGGCAATGGTGGGGTCGGTACCAGCAGCTCGGAGGGTATTCAGTAGGGGGGCGCAAGTGAGTGCCAGGTTGAGTGTGTCAAGGTAGGGGTAGATGATGTTCAAGGCGTGGATTGGACTAAGGCCCTTGCCTAGGAGTAAGGGCACCAATTGGAAGGGGATGAAGCAGGCCTTGAAGGGGGTGATGACTTCCATGTGAGGATCATCGCCTAGCACCATGGGGATCATGTGGGAATGGTGAGCATGCTTGATGACGTCGAGGTGGCGGTCGAGGGACAGCACCAAGGTCTCGGGCGCCTGCTCGAGGAGGGCAGCATCCACTAGCACTAGCTCTCCTGCATCGCCTTCGATGTCGTCCAGGTAGCCAAAGGCCTTGCCCTTGTTGGTACTTGGCGCGGTCAAGGGCCCCGGGTACTTCCGAAGGCCATGCACCAATCGGAGGCGCGCCTTTCCAAAGGTGTCGGTCAGGAATATTCCTAGGGCCCCCACAGGTTCTGGTTCGAAGAGGTCCAAGAGCCGGCCCAGGAGTACGGGGGTGGCTGTTTCCTCAGCAAAGTAGTCATAGATGGTTTGGTAGGCCAGGTCCCGGGCAGGTCCCACTCCAAGGGGGCTGGGGGTGCTCTGGTAATACTCAGTGTAGGTCAGCATGTTGTTACTGCGCTGGGAGATGGATGGAAAAGGGAAGCGACTGGTTACTTGGGCGGCTTGTCGAATCGTCGGAGGAGGTGCGAGCTTGGAGGCGCAGGGTGATGTCGGAGTCGCCGGTCTGGAGGTGCGGATTGTCGGCAGCTTGGAGGAATCTTTGGAGACGGAAATCGTTTGACGCTTGGAGGTGCGGACTGTCAGAGAAGGGAAGCGACTGGCTACTTGGGCGGATATGGATGTGCGGTGCTGCGGATTGGCGGAGTAGACCGTATCTTGGTAGCTCACTTGGACTCAACTGGAGGTGCGCTTGGAGGTGCGGTGCTGCGGATTGGCGGAGTAGACCGTATATTGGTAGCTCACTCGGAATCAACTGGAGGTGCAAGGAATAGCCCGTATCTTGGTAGCTCACTCGGGATCAACTGGAGGTGCAAGGAATCAACTGGAGGGGCCAAATCGATTGGCGCGCTTGGTGCGGTATGGAGGTGCGAGCTTGGAGGCGCAGAGAGACGTTGGGGGGCGAGTCGATCGAATGGAGGTACAGTAGCGCGTGGGCCAAGTAGATTGATAGGACGTGCAGCGATTTGCGGACGCTTGGAATGCTGTATCTATCAAGGCACTAGGTGCGGTATGGAGGTGCGCGGAGACGCTTGGAGGCGAGGAGCATGCGGAGGCGCTGGATTGGAGCGGGTCGTCCGAACAGAATCTATTGCGGACACTTGGAGGTACAGGCTATCTTAATCAAGGCCGTGCTGTAAACAATAGGGAGCCAAGGATGGTGAGTAGTAAGGTTAGAGACTGACTGCGGTACGGGGACACTAGGCGAAACTAGGGGACCACAGGTAGACTGCTGTACGGGTACACTAGGCAAGAGGCTAGGGGACCAGGACAGATAGGCTTGTCGTACGGGTACAATAGGATAACTATTGGACCAGGACGCGTTACCTATTTAATTCTACTACTAATCGGTTTAGGAGCAAAAGAGTGAGCTGTGGGCTTGTATTCTGCTAGGGGAATCCTCTACACGCTTGTTAGCGCTAGCCTGTAATTTGCAGAGATTTTGCTTGCAGAATTCGCTTGCAGAATTCGATGCTTGCAGAATTCGATGCTTGCAGAATTCGATGCTTACAGAATTCCCTGTAAGATTTGTACTGGTGTACCTACAGGGAATGTTCGTACGCACCGATGTTGCTGATTGCTGATACAGTGAGATCTTTCTCGAAGTACGTGCGCTGTATACTCAAGGTGGTTCCCTGTATACTCAAGGTGGTTCCCCGGCTGGTCTGTACTTCACTACCATTCCCCTCATTCGGTTTGCTACATCAATTCCCAATATGCATTGGATGAGTCATGATGAATGTATTCATGGCTTGGACCAGATACTTTTTGAGTCATTACCCAATAAGTTAGTTTGTGCCCTGGAATTGCACCAAAAATACCCCCATGATTGCCATTTGGAGAGTCAAACCACAACATTTACAGCATTCTGTGTGACAAAGTTGTTCCCAATATGTATTTGATGAGTGATGAGGAATGTATTCATTGCTTGGACCGGATACTTTTTGAGTCATTACCCAATAAGTTAGTTTGTGCCCTGCAATTGCACCAAAAATACCCTCATGTTTGTCAGTTGGAGAGTCAAACCTTAAGATTTTGGGCATTCTATGTGACAAAGTTGTTCGCACTATGCATTTGATGAGTCATGATGAATGTATTCATGGCTTGGACCAGATACTTTTTGAGTCATTATCAATAAGAAGTTAGTTTGTGCCCTGGAATTGCACCAAAAATACCCACATGTTTGCCATTTGGAGACTCAAACCTTAAGATTTTGGGCATTCTATGTGACAAAGTTGTTTCCAATATGCATTGGAAGAGTCATGATGAATATATTCATGGCTTGGACCAGATACTTTTTGAGTCATTACCGAATAAGTTAGTTTGTGCCCTGGAATTGCACCAAAAATACCCCCGTGTTTGCCATTTGTAGAGTCAAACCACAACATTTTGGGCATTCTATGTAACAAAGTTGTTCCCAATATGCATTGGATGAGTCATGATGAATGTATTCATGGCTTGGACCCGATACTTTTTGAGTCATTACCCAATAAGTTAGTTTGTGCCCTGGAATTGCACCAAAAATACCCCCATGATTGCCATTTGGAGAGTCAAACCACAACATTTTGGGCATTCTGTGTGACAAAGTTGTTCTCAATATGCATTTGATGAGTCATGATGAATGTATTCATGGCTTGGACCAGATAATTTTTGAGTCATTACCGAATAAGTTAGTTTGTGCCCTGGAATTGCACACAAAATACCCCCGTGTTTGCCATTTGTAGAGTCAAACCACAACATTTTGGGCATTCTATGTGACAAAGTTGTTTCGAATATGCATTGGATGAGTCATGATGAATGTATTCATGGCTTGGACCCGATACTTTTTGAGTCATTACCCAATAAGAAGTTAGTTTGTGCCCTGGAATTGAACCAAAAATACCCACATGTTTGCCATTTGGAGACTCAAACCTTAAGATTTTGGGCATTCTATGTGACAAAGTTGTTTCCAATATGCATTGGAAGAGTCATGATGAATATATTCATGGCTTGGACCAGATACTTTTTGAGTCATTACCGAATAAGTTAGTTTGTGCCCTGGAATTGCACCAAAAATACACCCATGTTTGCCATTTGTAGAGTCAAACCACAACATTTTGGGCATTATATGTAACAAAGTGGTTTCCAATATGCATTTGATGAGTCATGAGGAATGTATTCATTGCTTGGACCACATACTTTTTGAGTCATTACCCAATAAGTTAGTTTGTGCTGCCCTGGAATTGCACCAAAAATACCCCCATGATTGCCATTTGGAGAGTCAAACCTTAAGATTTTGTGCATTCTGTGTGACAATGTTGTTCTCAATATGCATTTGATGAGTCATGATGAATGTATTCATGGCTGGGACCGGATACTTTTTGAGTCATTACCCAATAAGTTAGTTTGTGCTGCCCTGGAATTGCACCAAAAATACCCCCATGATTGCCTTTTGTAGAGTCAAACCACAACATTTTGGGCATTGTATGTGAAAAAAGTGTTTCCAATCTGCATTTGATGAGTCATGAGGAATGTATTCATTGCTTGGACCGGATACTTTTTGAGTCATTACCCAATAAGTTAGTTTGTGCTGCCCTGGAATTGCACCAAAAATACCCCCATGTTTGCCATTTGTAGAGTCAAACCACAACATTTTGGGCATTCTGTGTGACAAAGTTGTTTCCAATATGCATTTGATGAGTCATGAGGAATGTATTCATTGCTTGGACCGGACACTTTTTGAGTCATTACCGAATAAGTTAGTTTGTGCCCTGGAATTGCACCAAAAATACCCTCATGTTTGCCATATGGATAGTCAAACCACAACATTTCCAGCATTCTGTGTGACAAAGTTGTTCCCAATATGAATTTGATGAGTCCTGATAAATGTATTCATGGCTTGGACCGGATACTTTTGGAGTCATTACCCAATAAGTTAGTTTGTGCCCTGTAATTGCACCAAAAATACCTTCATTTTTGCCATTTGGAGAGTCAAACCACAACATTTTGGGCATTCTGTGTGACAAAGCTGTTCCCATTATGAATTTGATGAGTCATGATGAATGTATTCATGGCTTGGACCAGATACTTTTTGAGTCATTACCCAATAAGTTAGTTTGTGCCCTGGAATTGCACCAAAAATAACCCCATGATTGCCATTTGTAGAGTCAAACCTTAAGATTTTGGGCATTGTATGTGACAAAGTAGTTCCCAATATGCATTTGATGAGTCATGATGAATGTATTCATTGCTTGGACCAGATACCTTTGGAGTCATTACCCAATAAGTTAGTTTGTGCCCTGGAATTGCACCAAAAATACACCCATGTTTGCCATTTGTAGAGTCAAACCACAACATTTTGGGCATTATATGTGACAAAGTTGTTTCCAATATGCATTTGATGAGTCATGAGGAATGTATTCATTGCTTGGACCACATACTTTTTGAGTCATTACCCAATAAGTTAGTTTGTGCCCTGGAATTGCACCAAAAATACCCCCATGTTTTGCCATTTGTAGAGTCAAACCACAACATTTCCAGCATTCTGTGTGACAAAGTTGTTCCCAATATGCATTTGATGAGTCATGATGAATGTATTCATGGCTGGGACCAGATACTTTTTGAGTCATTACCCAATAAGTTAGTTTGTGCTGCCCTGGAATTGCACCAAAAAACCTTTATGTTTTCCATTTGTAGAGTCAAACCACAACATTTTGGGCATTCTATGTGACAAAGTTGTTTCCAATCTGCATTTGATGAGTCATGATGAATGTATTCATTGCTTGGACCAGATACTTTTTGAGTCGTTACCCAATAAGTTAGTTTGTGCCCTGGAATTGCACCAAAAATACCCCCATGATTGCCATTTGTAGAGTCAAACCACAACATTTTGGGCATTCTGTGTGACAAAGTTTTTCCCAATATGGTTAGGGTTACATCCGGTTCACGAGATTGATTTTTTTTTCGTACGTACGTAGTACGACATTCTTTTTCAAACGTACATACGTACCGTACATACGAGATTCTTTTTCGAACGTACCGTACCTACGAGATTCTTTTTCGAACGTACGTAGGAGATTCTTTTTCCAACGTACATACCGTACATACGAGATTCTTTTTCGAACGTACGAGAAACCCTAACCCCAACCATAACGAATACATAAGTTGAAGTATTTTTTTTTCGTACGTATGAATTATCTAGTACAAAAAACGTGTAGAATTCTACAGGAGTTGAAGTATCCTCGTCGTATTGATTTTTTTTTTTCTACCTCGCAAAAAAAACTCTCTCTCACACAAACACACAGTAATTTTATTTTCTACCTCGCGACAAAAAAAATCACTTTTTTTACCTCGCGACAAAAAAAACAATCACTTCATAATCTGCCTTCTTACATCCGACTTATTTGAGTAGAGTGTTGGTTCTTGCAATCAACACTCCGTCCGAGAACGTGGGATCCGACCCTCTTTGAGCACAACGATCCGTTCTCATTTATTTTAGTCCGAAATAACAGCCTTGTACTGGAAAAGAAGTAGTTAGCATTTGACGAGAAGGGGATTTGCTGGATAGATATTGTTTGGACTGCAGCCTTACATATACGTCTTGAAATCAATGAACTGGCTTTGTCCCTTGCAATTATATCAACAGGAACAAGGTACTGTTTTTCGTGACATGGAGTAAGAAGTATTCTACGGCAGCAACTACAATTTCATCGGGTCGATTGTCGGAACGACGGTACGACGGTACAAATAAACGGTAAGAATGAGAGAGATAGGCATCGGCAACGTCAATGGCAATTGATTGGTCTTCCACTCCACTGGCATTACTGATAATGTATTTCCTCTCTGTTTTTCTTCTTACTTTCATAGGACCGGACGATCGAAAGCAACAAATCGAAACAAACGGATCGGATCGGAATCAACGGAGCGGAATCAACGGATCGGAATCAACGGATCGGAATCAACGGATCGGAATCCTTGAGGTGCAGGGAACAACGATTCTTGTGAGAACGGTACGAATGAGAGAGATAGACAATGATTATACTGCCTCCGGCATTGCTGATAATTTCCTCCCTTTTTTTTCTTTTCATTTTCAAAGGACCAGATTGTAACAAAGGATCGGAACGGAACAACGGATAGGTGCGAAGCAACCGGGAACGATCGGCGCATGCAGTCTTGGTTTGTGGCATCGAATCGATCGGCATGTAGATTATATTATTCTGTTGTTATTATTTACTCTTTGTAGTACATCAATAGATACTCACCCATTTTGTTCAATTATCATATCATATATTTGAATAGGCTCGTTGGAGCGGCAACGAATCAGCGAAACGCTCCTCATCCTCCTCCACCCTCAAGCGGCAACGAATCAGCGAAGCGATCCTCCTCCACCGGCAACGAATCAGCGAAAACGCTCCTCCACCGGCAAGCGGCAACGAATCAGCGGAAACGCTCCTCCACCGGCAAGCGGCAACGAATCAGCGAAAACGCTCCTCCTCCTCCACCGGCAAGCGGCAACGAATCAGCGGAAACGCTACTCCTCCTCCACCGGCAAGCGGCAACGAATCAGCGAAAACGCTCCTCCTCCACCGGCAAGCGGCAACGAATCAGCGAAAACGCTCCTCCTCCACCGGCAAGCGGCAACGAATCAGCGAAAACGCTCCTCTTCCACCGGCAAGCGGCAACGAATCAGCGAAAACGCGATCTCGAATCGTCGAAACGCTCCTCCTCCACCGGCAAGCGGCAACGAATCAGCGAAAACGCTCCTCCTCCTCCACCTGCAAGCGGCAACGAATCAGCGGAAACGCTACTCCTCCTCCACCGGCACCTGCGATCCACCATCGAATCGCTCCTCCTTCTCCTCCACCGGCGATCCACCAACCTGGCTCCTCCTCCTCCTCCTCCTCCACCAGCGATCCACCATCTAATCGCTCCTCCTCCTCCTCCACCGGCGATCAACCAACTTGGCTCCTCCTCCTCCTCCACCGGCAAATCGATTCGTCCTCGTCATCCTCCAACGGCAATTCGTCTCGGCAACAATGAAACCAACCACAACGAATGGAAAACAATTGTCAGCACGAGGAAGGAGGCAAAAAGCAAATAGGAAACATGAGAGAAGACATAAACAGAGAATGTCTTCCAACTTTCTGAGGATTGCTGCACCGGTGTCAAAGAGCCACGAAACTTATACGAACTTGTCTCTGATAAAACCGATGAAAAAGGAAAGGAATAGGCGTTCAACTTGCAAAGATGGCGTCCGTACAATAGCGCTGAAAAATAAATCCAGTACCGCTGCCGTGGCAGGTAAATACATGGAGACAGATTGGGGTGGCAAGACAGGCGGAAAGAAGAAGTATCAACCGGAACAGGCTTTGTCAATCGAAAACTACAATACATTGGATAGTACGAAGGATGAGCATATTCTTGCGTTTGATCCTTACGAACCATCATTGCGAATTTTTGCCAAAGTTTCACGCCATTTTGCAGAACGACACCTTGCTTCGAAGAATAATATCGAATTGTTGAGACAGTTTGCTCCTGCCATTGTTGGAGCAAAACCAACCGTTGGAAGAGGGGTTAAGCGCGGCAGTATCAATGATGATTATGCTATCATTGGAATTCGACCAGAAAGATTGGATTCAAATATTGGTGAGTATGTTTTCAAAAGTCATGTCGATCCCAGCATCAAACTAGAGCTAGAAGAGACAACAGTTGAAATTGTGAAGCATACGCATCATAGTTTAATTGACGTCGAACCATTTGTTGCGGAGGAAATGGATGTGTTGTCTCAGATTCTGTCTCGTACAAAGCTAAATGCAATTGGGCAGCAGGCCTTAGCATTTTCGATCGGTCGCAACTACCATTCTAGATGCCATGTGGACGATGACATGTACTACACTCGTTTGACAGTAATTGCTCCGGCGGAAGTGTCTGCTGACGAGGTGATTTATTATTTTGTCTTCCCCACGTATGGAGTGAAAGTTCCATTGAGGTCAGGAGATACTCTATTGTTCAATCCATTAGTATTACATAGCTGTTCGAATCCAAAATACGAAGGCTGTTATATTATGAGCGCCTATGTATCTCGCAAAACTGTGCTTAGAGCTAACCCTCTATAGTACAATTAAACAATAGTTTAAAGTTAGCCGGTACATTCACCCTTGCTACTCAATCGGAACTGCTGTCCGAGCTTTCGCTCTCTGAACTAGATAGAGAATCACTGGATTCGTTATCATTCAATGCCATCTCAAACGGTTCCAACTGGATGTCGTCCTGTAGTGTGCATGCGTTGTACAAAGATTCGTAAGACGGTGGTGTAGCAGCATTTTTGCTTTCAAAAAAATGTAGCCAGGAGATCCGATTCGATATCACTAGCCAATCGCAATTTGTTATGGACCCATCAAGGCCTTGCTCTGGAACAACTGCCAGCTCGGAATGGATAGTGTCGACATGAAATAGGTACAGTGAATTCATCAGGCGACCACGTTGGACAAATTCAGAAGCTGTTTTCTTAGGCACATCTTGAAACCGACGAGCCACAGCATACATTCCGTTTGTATCAATTGGATAGCCACCAATACTACTGTATGGCTGCTTCAAACTCTGTACAGTTAAGAAGCATACCAGATGGCACGGTATGAGCTTGGGATTGTTATTTAAATCAAAGTCCAATTTCATCAAACACCAATCCATCCAGACGGAGTTCAGCAGAGAACTATCCGATCTATATGAAGGATGCGAGCGAAATATAAAATTAGACCCACAAGCAACATCGAAACGATTGTGCTCTGTAACTCCACAAATGTGTGAAGGATTCTCCAATAAAGGTAGCACAGAATCACAAACAAAGTCGAGTATGTCAGAAGGAAAAAATGGTTTGCTTTTGTTCGTAGAACGAAGCCACTTCATTGTTGATTCCCCATTTTCGGTTCTCATTATATGAAAATGAGAACCGCCACCATCAGGTCGTTCAATTGGAGGAGGATCAGGCGGATGCAAGTTGAAGTGATATGTTGCCTGGCTTAGCATCATTTTCTCGGACTTTCGCTTCGCCGTTTGACCGATTAGTGACGCAGCATTACCTTGCGTGTTCTTGGAAGGAGCTTTAATCTCAGTTTTATGGTGAGACTCATTCGGAGCACTATCCCAGCCTGCGGGGCTCCCCCATAAAGAGATATAATCTGGTAGGTGAAAGTACAGGTGATTCTTGATTAGTTTTGTTCCCATCCCTTTCCTGTGACATGTGGAGTTTATACAATTAATAAAGTGAACAATTGTTTTTGGGAGATTCTTTAAGGAACCATATTTCATTAGACCGTGTTTAAGAAATTCTTCCATTGATAGAATTAGCTGAATTACCTCTATCTGTTTCTTTACAAAACGATGGTCACCAATAATGTCAGATCCATGTTTGGAAACCATAGCGATCAGAAGAGAAATAAGCATTCCAGAGAAATCATGCCCTTCTTTCTTCGTAGTTGATAATAGCTGAGTCCCAAATTTGGTGCGAGGAAAATCTCTATCAGACTGGCGTGATAACAAACCACCGTACCGTTGTGCTAAATGGCCAATACTGTTAGCAACAGCCACACCGTGCTTCAAATTGGGGGCATAAACACATGGAACACTTCCGCGGAGCAACAATTCAATTGACTCGATGGCCCGTTTGGCAGTACCAAGCTGGTGCATGTGCAAACATTCACCGGGAGTTGCAAAATGAATGTTGTTCTGATTAGTACCAAAGCATAAATCATGAAATACATTCCTTATGTTGTGATGAGAGTTGTTTTTGAAGTTCTTATTGATATCGTTTAGATCTGTGCCGGGAAAACAATGGAAATCAACAGGTGACCACTTCTTTGTTGCAGGTTGAACAGAAGGAATGTTTATGTTTGGAGAATAACAGTTGCAGTGACGGCACATCCGCATGACACCCTTATTGAAGGAGCCGTATTTTCCACACAATTTATCGTGAAGTTCTGTGTCGCCAATAACATAGGCAATGGCAAATTTCATTTTTACCCTCCACTGTTGATTTGCGTACGGAAGATAATTCCATTCGATACCACCGTCTTCGTTACACGCGGCTTTGAAGGAACGAAACGCTACTTCCAAACCATTGTGAAGATTCTGAATTTTTTCCTTTGAAGTGGCAGGACGAGAGTGTCTGGTTGACTCCCATTCGGGGTCGGGATGGAAGTAAATAGTTGTCCATGCTTCAGGTCGAGAACGAGTCTCCACATTAAAAATACCAAGTGTCATGTTCAATGGTGTTAATGTAAGTCGTCCGTGCGCATCCAAAGATATGCCGTCCATGTAAAATATAATAGGAACAAGAATTTCTTGCGAATTGGGATTGCAAATTTCTTTCCAAGAAGATTTCCACCACGAGCCGTGATGCAATTCTGAGATTACAGAATTAGGATTCAACTCAGGATTATTGTCGGGAGACAGAGGGGTGGAATAGTCGGGAAAGGAGAGGTTTTCTTCTATCATTAGCTGCTGGTCAGAAAGAAGAGAATAAATGGCATCCTTAAAAGAACGGACATACACCTGAGTGGGCTTATTATCAGGTAACCAATTCAGTATATGAGGATGAAATTTCATATCGGAGAGACCAAGATTGGATTGGAGATTGTCAAAAATTGCTTGCCGAGATCTAATTTTGGCATCGCAAAAATCAAAACCCGGTCTCATTTGACTTTTCTTTGCCCACTGGAAAATGGATTTGAATGTGTTCAGTGGCAATTTATGTCTGGCCATTAAATTCATGAGTTCCAATTCAGCAAGAAGATGAGGGGGCGGCGGTAGTTTTGTGTGGCTTTGAAATGCATCCTCTCTTTCGTTCAAATTAATGCTTTCATGAAAAGAAGGTGGTGGAGGGGCGGGCTGAGCAGTAACGACATTAACAGCAGAACCATTAGTGTTATCTTCTTCTTTGTCTCCACAATCAATGTTGTTGGTAGAATTGTTGTCGTTATTTTCATTTACGTCATCGTCATTGTCATCCTCGTCATCGGAATTGTCGATATCATTATTCAGCGGGAATGCATCTTCATCTTGAACAGCAGAAACAGCCATGTAAGATTCAATGGCGTTCCGATCCATTGGCGGTAAAAAGACATCATGTACAATCTGTTGGTTTAGAACAGAATGAAGACCCGTCGCTGACTGACTTGTGACAGTGTGTTGCTGGGAGAGATGGGAAGGGGGAACAGATGGACCGTTTTGTGTCATAGTCATCCCAAAATCAGACGGAGAATGTTGAACAGACGGCAAGGTAGGCTGCACTTTGATAGAGGTGGAGAGGTTATAGATCTTTCGTTTAATTAGACCCTGACTATGGTAGAAATCCCGGCACTCATCAAGACAATAAAGATGTCTTCTTAGGCCAACGGAGACGTATTTCAAAGTACCCTGCTTGTTTGCCGTGGATTTATATCCTAAAAACTTGGAGTTTTTGCCATTCAGCGCGCAACAACGGCAGTAGAATAGAAGAGGGGTTTTCATAACAGGAGGCATGATGTTGCAGAGTTGTTTGAAGGAAAATATCAGTAGATGGGGTCGAAACGAAGGAGATCACAAAGATGAATCGTTGAAAGGAAAAAATTACATGTGTTACTTTGTGTGTGATGTGTTTTCTTGTACGGTAGATTTCCTTACTACCGTACTTCGATTGCAAAAATGGTCCGTAAAGTAATTACTACTTAGTGATGATTGCAACATTCCTCGTACAATATGTTTAGTAGTGAACAGTACGTACAGTCAACTCCTTAAGAGGGTTAATACACAGCGCCGGACGGGTCAATCCCATCAGTTATTCCAAACATTTGTTGGCAGGCGCGTCAGTTCTTCCATAAGGTGCACGGAAATGTGAATCGAAATGGAAATCGTGGACAATAGCGTTGTTGATTATCGAAATGGAAATCGTGGAGAATTGTTTTGTTGATTGCGATCAAGTTGATTCCGACTTTCATGTACCCGTAAAACCAACTAGTACGCTATTTTTGCATGAGTTATTACTAGTAGATACTAGTACAAAATCGTGGACAATTGCGTTGTTGATTATCGAAATGGAAATCGTGGACAATTGTTTTGTTGATTACGATCGAGTTGATTCCGACTTTCATGTACCGGTAAAATCAACTAGTATGCTATTTTGCATGAGTTATTACTAGTAGATACTAGTAATACATTATTTTCGCTAGTACTTCATCATTATAATTGATTATTTCATTATCTTTCCGACGAGGAAAACAAATACCAACGTGTTAGGTGTTACTACGACCTAATCTTCGAATAGATAATCTACTCTACTGATACTACTAATACTAATCATCCAATCGACAGTCGAACCAACCATGGAGGGAATTTACAAACTACAAAAGGTGGTTCAGGAACACCCAGCCAATCTCGAACAAGAACTCCGAGAATTGTAAAAATAGCGCGCGATAGCCCGCGGGGGGTCGAGAAACAGTTCTCGGACGTATTTTTACAATTCTCGACCCTATTTTTTAAATTTCCTACCTTTTTAGGTCGCGTGTCTACTAAAATACCTCGCGCGTCGCACACCTTTACTTTTGAGACAAATATCTCGTCACTCCTCAAATAAAATAACTATTTTAGGGTTAAGGATATCATATTCGTTTCGTGACAAGCACTATTTTGTGTACAACTTGTGCACGAATGACTTATTTCATTTTCTCAACATGTTTCCACCATACCGGTATAATGGGCTCCGACCCAAATCCTCCAACTCCAACTCAAATCCCAGCTCCAACTCCATGTCAACTCCAAGTCGAATCCACCCCAGGCGGGCTATTGCACTCAAGGGTTTTGTTCGTGTTTAACGCCAGGAAGATCCGCTGTATTTTCAGAAGCTACACCGTCGGAATCGCCACTCCAATGTTGTTCGCTCCTCTCAAATAACCCGCTTTGTGGATAGATGCTGCTGGTTACATTCGGATCGACTTGATCATTGCTAGTAGGATCGACGCTTTCAATTTTAACGTTTGGATCATTTCTTTTTTCTTCACGAATCTTACGAATCATTTTTTGGATTCGAGCAGTCTCTTTCTTGTGATAAACAAGCATTTTCCGGAGTTCTTGTTCGAGATTGGCTGGGTGTTCCTGAACCACCTTTTGTAGTTTGTAAATTCCCTCCATGGTTGGTTCGACTGTCGATTGGATGATTAGTATTAGTAGTATCAGTAGAGTAGATTATCTATTCGAAGATTAGGTCGTAGTAACACCTAACACGTTGGTATTTGTTTTCCTCGTCGGAAAGATAATGAAATAATCAATTATAATGATGAAGTACTAGCGAAAATAATGTATTACTAGTATCTACTAGTAATAACTCATGCAAAATAGCATACTAGTTGGTTTTACCGGTACATGAAAGTCGGAATCAACTCGATCGTAATCAACAAAACAATTGTCCACGATTTCCATTTCGATAATCAACAACGCAATTGTCCACGATTTCGTACTAGTATCTACTAGTAATAACTCATGCAAAAATAGCGTACTAGTTGGTTTTACGGGTACATGAAAGTCGGAATCAACTTGATCGCAATCAACAAAACAATTCTCCACGATTTCCATTTCGATAATCAACAACGCTATTGTCCACGATTTCCATTTCGATTCACATTTCCGTGCACCTTATGGAAGAACTGACGCGCCTGCCAACAAATGTTTGGAATAACTGATGGGATTGACCCGTCCGGCGCTGTGTATTAACCCTCTTAAGGAGTTGACTGTACGTACTGTTCACTACTAAACATATTGTACGAGGAATGTTGCAATCATCACTAAGTAGTAATTACTTTACGGACCATTTTTGCAATCGAAGTACGGTAGTAAGGAAATCTACCGTACAAGAAAACACATCACACACAAAGTAACACATGTAATTTTTTCCTTTCAACGATTCATCTTTGTGATCTCCTTCGTTTCGACCCCATCTACTGATATTTTCCTTCAAACAACTCCGCAACATCATGCCTCCGTTTCGCTGATTCGTTTTCGCTTTGAGCGATTCCCGGTGGAGGAGTAGGAGCGTTTCCCTTATTTGTTGTCGGAGGAGCGTTTCGCTGATTCGCGGAGGAGCGTTTCGCTGATTCGTTTTCGCTTGGAGCGATTCCCGGTGGAGTAGGAGGAGGAGCGTTTCGCTGATTCCCGGTGGAGGAGGAGGAGCGATTTGATACCAACAATTCGTTGCCGCGCGCCGGTGGAGGAGGAGCAAGTTTGGTGGATCCCCGGTGGAGAAAGAGGAGCGATTGCCGGTGGAGGAGGAGGAGAGATTCCCGGTGGAGGAGGAGGAGCGATTCCCGGTGGAGGAGGAGGAGCGATTTGATACCAACAATTGAACAAAATGGGTGAGTATCTATTGATGTACTACATAGAGTAAATAATAACAACAGCATAATATGATAATGTACATGCCGACCGATTCGTAATTATCACCAACCAGGAAAATTCCCCGCACCTACAGTAGAAGATTCGTTGGTCGCACCTACAGGGGAAGATTCGTTGCTTCCGATTCGATTGTTGCTTCGATGTTTTCGATTAGTTGCTTCCGATTAGAACAGCTTCCGATTCAATCCGTTGCTCCCAATCCGTTGATTCCGATCCTTTGATTCTGATTCGTTGGTTCCAATCCGGTCCTATGAAAATAAGAAGAAAAGCCAAAGTTAGAAAATACATCATCTGTAATTTGGTTGCAATTTCATTCCTTGTTACCGATTGTATGTTTACCGTTTATTCGTACCGTCGTTCCGATCCAATTCGTTATTCGTTGTTGTTGTTCTTGCTGCTGCCGTAGAATACTTCTTACTCCATGTCACGAAAAACAGTACCTTGTTCCTGTTGATATAATTGCAAGGGACAAAGCCAGTTCATTGATTTCAAGACGTATATGTAAGGCTGCAGTCCAAACAATATCTATCCAGCAAATCCCCTTCTCGTCAAATGCTAACTACTTCTTTTCCAGTACAAGGCTGTTATTTCGGACTAAAATAAATGAGAACGGATCGTTGTGCTCAAAGAGGGTCGGATCCCACGTTCTCGGACGGAGTGTTGATTGCAAGAACCAACACTCTACTCAAATAAGTCGGATGTAAGAAGGCAGATTATGAAGTGTATTTATTTTTTGTTGCGAGGTAGATTGTTTTTTTTTGTTGCAAGGTAGAAAAAGTGATTTTTTTTGTCGCGAGGTAGAAAATAACATTACTGTGTGTCTGTGTGAGAGAGATTTTTTTTTTTTTCGCGTACGATTTTCTTTTTCCTTGTAGATCATGTAGAATTCTACATGATTTGGTACAAGTGTAGTACTGTGCTGTATGTGATCCGTTTGAATTTTTTGAACGTTACGTTCGAACGTTATCCGTTTGAATTTTTTGAACGTTACGTTCGAACGTTCGAACGTTCGAATTCCACTAGCTGTATGTGATCCGTTTGAATTTTTTGAACGTTACGAACGTTATCCGTTTGAATTTTTTGAACGTTACGTTCGAACAATCGAACGTTCGAATTCCAAATGTGATCCGTTTGAATTTTTTGAACGAACGTTGGAATTTTCTTCTTAGTACTGAATCTACATGCTAGTACTGAATGTACGTGTTTTCCTACACATTTTTCCCACTACAATGCTGGTACATGGTACAGGGGGGTAAACAACTTGCGAGAAGTCCACATATACCGTACAAACAAATAATTACTGAATTTGCGAACAGGATGTAACCCTAACCATATTGGGAACAACTTTGCCACACAGAATGCCAAAAATGATGTGGTTTGACTCTCCAAAGGGCAAGCATGAGGGTATTTTTGGTGCAATTGCAGGGCACAAACTAACTTATTGGATAGTAATGACTCAAAAAGTATCCGGTCCAAGCAATGAATACATTCATCATGACTCATCAAATGCATATTGGGAATAACTTTGTCACACAAAATGCCCAAAATGTTGTGGTTTGAATATACAAATGGCAAACATGTGGGTATTTTTGGTGCAATTCCAGGGCACAAACTAACTTCTTATTGGGTAATGACTCAAAAAGTATCGGGTCCAAGCCATGAATACATTCATCATGACTCATCCAATGCTTATTCGAAACAACTTTGTCACATAGAATGCCCAAAATGTTGTGGTTTGACTCTCCAAATGGCAAACACGGGGGTATTTTGTGTGCAATTCCAGGGCACAAACTAACTTATTCGGTAATGACTCAAAAAGTATCGGGTCCAAGCCATGAATACATTCATCATGACTCATCCAATGCATATTGGAAACAACTTTGTTACATAGAATGCCCAAAATGTTGTGGTTTGACTCTACAAATGGCAAACACGGGGGTATTTTTGGTGCAATTCCAGGGCACAAACTAACTTATTCGGTAATGACTCAAAAAGTATCTGGTCCAAGCCATGAATATATTCATCATGACTCTTCCAATGCATATTGGAAACAACTTTGTCACATAGAATGCCCAAAATCTTAAGGTTTGAGTCTCCAAATGGCAAACATGTGGGTATTTTTGGTGCAATTCCAGGGCACAAACTAACTTCTTATTGGGTAATGACTCAAAAAGTATCGGGTCCAAGCCATGAATACATTCATCATGACTCATCCAATGCATATTCGAAACAACTTTGTCACATAGAATGCCCAAAATGTTGTGGTTTGACTCTACAAATGGCAAACACGGGGGTATTTTGTGTGCAATTCCAGGGCACAAACTAACTTATTCGGTAATGACTCAAAAATTATCTGGTCCAAGCCATGAATACATTCATCATGACTCATCAAATGCATATTGAGAACAACTTTGTCACACAGAATGCCCAAAATGTTGTGGTTTGACTCTCCAAATGGCAATCATGGGGGTATTTTTGGTGCAATTCCAGGGCACAAACTAACTTATTGGGTAATGACTCAAAAAGTATCGGGTCCAAGCCATGAATACATTCATCATGACTCATCCAATGCATATTGGAAACAACTTTGTTACATAGAATGCCCAAAATGTTGTGGTTTGACTCTACAAATGGCAAACACGGGGGTATTTTTGGTGCAATTCCAGGGCACAAACTAACTTATTCGGTAATGACTCAAAAAGTATCTGGTCCAAGCCATGAATATATTCATCATGACTCTTCCAATGCATATTGGAAACAACTTTGTCACATAGAATGCCCAAAATCTTAAGGTTTGAGTCTCCAAATGGCAAACATGTGGGTATTTTTGGTGCAATTCCAGGGCACAAACTAACTTCTTATTGGGTAATGACTCAAAAAGTATCGGGTCCAAGCCATGAATACATTCATCATGACTCATCAAATGCATAGTGCGAACAACTTTGTCACATAGAATGCCCAAAATCTTAAGGTTTGACTCTCCAACTGACAAACATGAGGGTATTTTTGGTGCAATTGCAGGGCACAAACTAACTTATTGGGTAATGACTCAAAAAGTATCCGGTCCAAGCAATGAATACATTCCTCATGACTCATCAAATACATATTGGGAACAACTTTGTCACACAGAATGCTGTAAATGTTGTGGTTTGACTCTCCAAATGGCAAACATGGGTGTATTTTTGGTGCAATTCCAGGGCACAAACTAACTTATTCGGTAATGACTCAAAAAGTATCTGGTCCAAGCCATGAATACATTCATCATGACTCATCCAATGCATATTGAGAACAACTGTGGCACATAGAATGACCAAAATCTTAAGGTTTGACTCTACAAATGGCAAACATGGGGGTATTTTTGGTGCAATTCTAGGGCAAAAACTAACTGATTGGGTAATGACTCAAATAGTATCGGGTCCAAGCCATGAATGCATTCATCATGACTCATCCAATGCATATTGGAAACAACTATGACACATAGAATGCCCAAAATCTTAAGGTTTCACTCTCCAACTGACAAACATGAGGGTATTTTTGGTGCAATTGCAGGGCACAAACTAACTTATTGGGTAATGACTCAAAAAGTATCTGGTCCAAGCAATGAATACATTCCTCATGACTCATCAAATACATATTGGGAACAACTTTGTCACACAGAATGCTGTAAATGTTGTGGTTTGACTCTCCAAATGGCAAACATGAGGGTATTTTTGGTGCAATTCTAGGGCACAAACTAACTGATTGGGTAATGACTCCAAAAGTATCCGGTCAAAACTATGAATACATTTATCATGACTCATCAAATGCATATTGGGAACAACTTTGCCACTCAGAATGCCCAAAATGTTGTGGTTTGACTCTCAAAATGGCAAACATGATGAGGGTATTTTTGGTGCAATTCCAGGGCACAAACAGTCTCATTTGGTAATGACTACCAAAGTTTTTGTACCAGGCCATGAATGCATATCACATGACTTACGAAATGCATGTTGGGAACAACTTTTAAATGCATATTGGGAACAACTTTGACACACACAGTACAGACAATGATGTGGTTTGTAGATACAAATGGCACACAAGACAGTACGGTATGTTAGGTGCAGCAGTCTACGAGATTCTACATGTGACTAGAGGATTGAAATACATAACCTTAGTGTGATCAAATGTTTCCCTTCTGAAAAAATTATGGCGCGGGAGGGGTGGCTTGCACAGGTATGTGCTCTACTGCTACAAATATAACAGCGCGCCCAAAACCAGACAACACACAGAAGATGTTCGGGCAAACAACATAGTACAGAACCCACGGAAAAATTCTACACACAAAACATCGTACACATACTACACGAAACACCGTACACACACACACACACACGACACACACAACACACACAACACAAAACACCGTACACAACCCGACAAATTATTAGTACACACACAAAACCACACAAAAAGAAACACATGATTCTTGATCGACACCGTATTCAGAAAATAAAATAAAAAAATATGAATGCTATCGGAAAGACACGACGAAGCAAAAAATCCGAGGGGAAGACCCTTCGAAACAACAAAACCATCCGGCCCGGTGATCATCAAAATACAGGGGACAACAACGGTAAGAAAAGAAGAGTTAAAACAAACACCGCAATTACTAACAAAGTGTGTAACAGTAATACCACAACTATGAACGCATCAAAGGGCAACAGTAAAAAAAATGGTTCCGACAACACAATTTCTACTACTACAAACACGGAAGAACAAAACACCATCAACCAGAGTAACGAACCAGCGCTGACCATTACCAACACAACCACCACTACAGTAACGAACCAACAGAAAGAAGGAACAAAAACCAATGTGGTAGAGAAAACATCTAACGGAGAATGCTACAATTTAGAGGATGTAGCCGAACATGTCATGAAAAATATCCAATATGACAAATTGGCAGAGGAAGTGGCAAAACGCTTACGGAAACAAGAGAGGGAACCACATATAGGGGTGGGAAAGGTAGTAATGGTACCTAAACAAACGGAGGCAACCATGCAGGGAGAGGGGAGTTACAATGCCGGCGACACAAGAGAACGAGCAGTAAGTACAATTACAGACGAATATGGACTTATAATAGACAACGATATGCTTAAGGCTTTGAGTGATATGACTGAAAGAGTGGAGAAGCAGCTAAGGGATTACGTCAAAAAACATTGGTACCCCAACATGAAGTTCCCTATCAATGACAAGGTAACGGCGCTTGTAATAAATAAAGCTGTTGGAGAAAGTGCGGTTATGAAGCCACCAAATATTCCACTTGCGGCATTCTGTTCCTTTTACAGGAAACGAGTAGGGACAGTACTGACTGCATTGAGGCACAACTCACAAACATTAGCGAGAAAAAACTGGATAGGTAAATACAGGTGGGAGAATTGGTTGTTGAAATTAGGATTTTGAGAATCTATTTTTGGTCCGACAACACTAACATGCTGCCCGTTGATACTTATGATACTTCCGTACAGACGATTACAGAAAAGGTCGAGTCCCTATCACATTCCCTGGTACTGTTGCAGTTATTCAAGACACAGAATATGAAAACACAGGTATTTTAAACCCTCAATACAGAACATACAAAGACGCGGAAGATGAAGATTTTTATTATTTTGTTATAAGAATCATGTCGGCAATCAATCCGACAAATTCCAATTTCAAACAACGGAAGGAGAGACACTTGCTGAGTGATATATTTACTATAGCAGATGAAGCATTTGCATTGGTACTAATCTACAATGAGCATCATGTATGGGTGAACCAGCAGCGGCGAAAGGGTGATGCCACGATTCCGCGACAAAAAAAAAAATTCTGCGATTCAGACAGTGGAAGCAGAAATGGATGGATGGAGGAAGGTCGCGAGTTGTTCAGTGACTTGTGCGACAAAATTGGCGAGATGCGAAAACACCCAGAAACAGGAAGGAAATTGGAAGAAATGATGAGGGACAGATTTAGGAACGAAAGTTCGACAAATTACACCAACAATAAGCAGGGCGATGCAAATATTACTAGTAGCAGCTCCACTAATTGTAGTGGACCAAAGAAGAAAAAGAAAAGAAACGTCTATATTGATCCGGCAATAACAGCATTGATGAATGAAAGTTTATCTATGGGTGAACTAATGTAGAAAATAACAGTACATACATAATACAAAACTACTACTAATCTTGAACTTAATTTTGAGAATATTAGAAATAATGGAGGATTCGTAATACGTCGCAATAGGAATAAATCAAGCATAATAGAATCTACATTTTAAAAAGGGAATATTGTAGTCAAGAAATATAATTCACAACTAGGGGAGCAGAATCGAATTGTTGTTTGGTAGATTAATATTTTGGAATTAATACTGACTCAAGATTTCTTTTTTATTCGTGAATAGAAGTAAGTGTTGTTCGTACAGAATAATAATTCGGTTCTGCTAGAGACTGAAATAAATTATTTTTATTTGAGAGTAGAGTAATGTGCATCACGCGCACAGAAATAGTGCTGAGTTTACATATACCCTTATACGATCGTCGCGAATTTCAGGGTATCCAGAAATATTGCCGTGTTAAAATCACGCACAAAATTTGTGCGCGAGAAGTAAATTCGAACCCCGCGAAACAGTTCTCGGACGGGAGATAGTATTTTGATTTGAGTAGTTGTCGTCAACAGTCATTTGTTTATTCCTAGCATCTCACGTCACTCTTCTTCTTTTTGCTTCTTTTGACCATGGGAATAGCCCCTTCCCGACCATGGGAATATACCCTTTTCGCTGCTTCCTATCCTATTACAACAGCAAGCAACCCATTCTATCACACTGTAAGTCATTGCTGGTCCTTCGTTTGCGGGGAGGGGGAGATGGTATTTTGATTTGAGTCGTTGCCGTCAACAGCAGTCATTTTGTTTATTCCTATCTCACGACACTCTTCTTCTTTTTGCTTCTTTTGACCATGGGAATAGCTCGTTTCAGCAACCATGGTTTGAACTATTCCACCCCAGAAGGGATAGTAGGGTTTTTTCTTCAATCCGGCGCTGGTGCTGGACCGGTTGCTGCTGGGCTGGTCGCTTCTGAAGACAGCGTCATTCCTACTCAATCTACAAGCGCTGCTGCTCAAAGTACAAGCACTGTGCTGCTCCAATCTAGGGGATTGGTGTATCCAGTACAACATCCAAACTACAAGCATACTGCGCTGCTCTAATCTAGGGGACTGGTGTATTCGTGGCGTTTGAATTACAAGCACTCCTGCCTTGGATCATTGCAATCGATATGAGCGGCGATTCGACCTGCGATACAACAAGGCTCCCCCTTGTAGCACCTGGTCCGCCCAGCAGACTCAATATTCATCATGACTTGCTCTCCAGCAAGAAATAGGTCTACAGACTAATTCTAGCTCTTTTTTTGGTAATTTACCCTGGTCCCTAGTCTGCTGTGTATTAGTCTGTTCTAGGAGTATCAAAAAGAGTGCTAGGTGAATAGTGCTCAGAATACGACTGGAAATCACGACAGAAAATTCTACTACCGGTACAGTACCATCGAGTATTTTAGAAAATACTACTAGAAATCGTGTACCATACCAATTCTACGACCAATTTTGCAAATTCATCAAGTACCATGCCATTATCAGAGCAGAAAACACTACTAGTATTTGTGTAGGAATTCTACGGCATATTTTTGGAATTACTTTAGTATCATGCCATTGTCGGAGCAGAAAACACTACTAGAAATCGTGTAGCAATTCTACGGCATATTTTGGAAATTACTAAAGTACCACCCAATGGTACGAAAGCAATTTTGAAATTACCAAAGTAACACCCCCTCCTCTGCACCTTTTTCGCGCCAGTTGAGTCTGTTTTAAACCCGTGAGTCGTTCAGTTTTTTCTTACTTAGGCATCGATTTTGCGAGTGCACGTGCTCTCCCGTACGAGCCATGGTGTTACTGGAGTACCACTCTTCTTCATCAGCAGAGTTATTGAAAAGTCAAAATTCACTATAACAATGTAGATGTAATATTTGTGAGAAGCTAGGACATTTCCTGGGATGAAACACTTTAGAAATAGCAGTTTTTTCAGGTTCTAACAGGTAGGTCTGGTAGAAAGTTAATGAGTAAAATCTGTTAAAAATTTACACTCAAGCTGTATTTAGTGAAAATGCATCCTTGAAAATCAAACAATTAACCTGAAAATAATATTGTTAGTTTTGCAAAATAAATGGCGAACCCTTTCTTTTTTAAAAAGTACATAAACAGCTGAATAATATAATGAATCCAAAAAATGAGGAGCGGAAAAAGGACAGACCAGAAAAATTAGGATTGGAGAAAGGACAGACCAAACTAAAAAGGAATAAAAAAGACTTCAAAAGGGTATGGTGAACCAAAAACTGAATTAAACTCCATTCCCCCTTTTTTTACTAGCAAAACATATTTATGAAATTTAATTAAATTTGCTTGCAACCAAACTACCATTGTACCTTTCAAAATTGACCTGATATTATGCAAGTCATCACCTAATCTGTCTGTTGGCACTATTTACCAACAGGGTGAACAGACCGGCCAATGAACATGTAGACAGAGTAGGTAAGCACTTTCCTGGTAGGAAGATTGGAAAAATATAATGATAGTGAAAGTAGCATTCTTGGGGCTGGTAAGTACAACAGGATCACTGGTAATGATTGGTATCACCAGTAATTATAATTATACTAATGACGGCAATTATTATGATAGTGAAAATATCATCGAGGCCGCTTATCATGATACTAGAATCACCAACTATAGGAATAAGAAGGCCGGGGATTTTTATCCCACCGGGTACAAGTGCCAACAAGGCTACGAGTACGGGTAAATAACAAGATAGCTGGTAAAAATTATTCCATTATGATCAATGCCACACACGCTCACACAGTGTACCCCTCCATGATAAAAAAGGCAGTTGACACCAGCCAAGCATCGAGACTGATGAAAACACCATACATGAGTAAGAAAGGTAGGTTCAACCTAGCAAATCAGAATCAAGCAAAATGAAGAGATTAACACGGTAAACATCACACGGGGGTTTGCACGAGGAACAACAAGGTTGAGAGTATACCAGGTTTCCGAGGAGATGTGGTCAAGACGGACCTTATGCTCATACTTGTAAATGACTCTACCTTAACTTTGAGACAGAGATCAGCAAGAAACTAGCTAGGATTCTAGTAATAACAATACTGAAAATGCACCAAGAATACTCCCTAGTATGTAGTAATTTGGAGTGACAAACCATCACCTTCTCTACAATCTAAGTGGGAACGCTGTTCACGAGATAAGTAATGCAAAAATGATTGATGCAGTTGACCTGATACATTGTGAGTCATCACCTAAACAGTCCCCTAAACATTCACCTAATCAGTCAGTTTGAGCAGTGAATATGCACAAAAACAATCTAGCATAACATTTGGAGTGACAAACCATCACCTTTTCTGCACTTTGATTCGTAATGTTGTTCATACTATGCATGAGATGAGTCATGCAAAAATCATTGATTCAATTAACCTGATACATTGTGGGTCATCAACTAATCAGTCACCTAAATAGTCACCTAAATAGTCACCTAAATAGTCACCTAAACCGCCACCTGAATAGTCACCTAATTTGTAACCTAATCAGCAGTCCCTTTGATCAGTTAATTTGCACTAAAAAACAATTTAGCATGCAATTTGAAGTTACAAACCACCAACTTTTCTGCAATTACACTGGCCATGTTGCTTGTACGATGCATGAGATGAGTTGTGCAAAAATTGTTTATGCAATGAACCTGATACATTGTGAGTCATCACCTATTCAGTTGTCTTATTTGATGTAGTGGGTCCATATGCAGGGAATGAAACTCCATGCGGAACCACTCACAACAACGGGAAAAGGACGGCCGGGGGAGAACCCTTGAGTATCCCTGACTGCGTACGCGAGAATAAGATCTCACTGTATCACTGTATCACCGGCCGCTGAATTAATTTGCAAACAAATACACGCTAGCATGAACAAGCATGTAAAGGGTTTGTCCAGCAAAAGCCAAGGATAGTACAACGCACTCTTTTCGCTCCTAATTGATAGTAGTATAATAAGTGAGCTGGCTAACATGGCATGTCCTGGTGCAATAGCCAACTCTATTCTTGTACCCTTTCATTTACCGCTCCCATCCAATATGGAGAGCAACCCCACTGACTACTTGCAGTACTTTGCGAGTCCGGAAGGAATTTCTTTTGGATCCCTGCCTGAGAGGAAGGTCTATTGCTCCATCCAGGAAAGATTCCTCTGAGGAGCCATATTGGGCTCACCCCTTTCTGGTCAAGTCATAGACCTACTCGAAGCTCAGGTCGTTGGAGCCATGGGCCTCTTCGTGACAGATCATCATGCCTCTGTCACACAAACAAGATTCGGGGTTCTTTTGGAATCACGCGCATATTTGGGCCAAACTCCATTGGTCCCCCTTTGTAATTTCACCCTACTTATTGAAATTAATTTCAAACTCCTAATATTTTGATGCAGAGTACATTTTCCTACCCCGCTGGCATCTGTTTCCGAATTCGTGGCATGTTACTGAGTTTGATGCCTGAAACAAACAGTGCATGGCCGCAATTACTCAATCACCATATTTTGAATGACGCAGCATGCTATTCTTATTACAGGCAATCTTCGGGTGTAGTCAATTTTTCCTCTTGCATATTCATTAGAAAATCAAAGAAGTTCGAGGATGTTACTCAAAAATTAGGTCTATTGAACACACGTAACGGTCCAAAGAGTAGTGTCAGCGCATTACCAGAGGTGCTCGACAATCAAGTTATGTTTGATCCTTTTGTTGAACCGGTTGGGCGTGCCTTGATTGGTCGGGAATTAACCAACATGGAGGATGATGATGATACTGTATCCGAGGACAATTTTTTCTTTCCTAACAATGGCGATGAGGATGAAGGAAGTGAGAGCACAGAGGCCTCCTACTCTTCCAGTGTAAATGATGAAGAAGGCAACGGCATTGATGTTGATGATTTGCATCGTGATACCAACATGGCAATTATGACGCCCAGTGCCGGGAGGCATGTATCAGATGAACTGATGGTAAAGATCAAGCTAATGAAAATTATGCAGAATCATAGCATACCACTAGTTGCAGAGAAGGAATTGTACGAATGGGCTATCAAATTGGAGCATCTCCATTTATTTTCATGGACAAAAGGCAACAACCTCCTAAAGACAAGGTCAAGAGTTCTGAGTGATATTTCCGCAACTGTGCCTGAAATAAAAGGTGATGGGTTTGAACCTCATCTTATTGACTGGTATTCTAAGAAATCAATGACAACTAGTGATGTTCCCATTTGTAAGGAAATCTATGTTTGGTCATTTTGAAAAGCACTTTGTTCCCTGTTAACAAAGGTCACATTGGTAAAAGAAGAAAACCTGTCTTTCCCCCATTCTGAAGACCCCACGTTACCAATCCGTTTTCCGGAACTACAAGGCAATATTGATATAGACGAACTCCACCACAGTGAATGGTGGATCAATACTTGGGGAAAGAGATGCACAAAAGATTCGAATGAAATGTTGGGGCCTATCATTCTCTACATGGATGGAATTGCAATTGACAATAGTGGTCAAAGCACTCTTACCCCACTGAACATGACACTTGGCATATTCAACACCTTAACTTGGAACTGTCGGTCGGATGCTTGGGAAACTATATATTTTCATCCAACAGGTTCACGTGATAAAGGTAACGAATCAATTGACAATGTGAACAATCTTCACTCTGGCCTTTGTTGCGCTCTTTCTTCTTTGAAAGAAGCCTGTAACCTAACGGATGGTATCAAATGGTCTAATTTGCCTTGGAACAATAAGAAATGGTCTGTTTGAATGAAATTTGTGGTCGCGTACTTCATAGGCAATACTCCCCAGCACAACCAACTTTGTGGACATTATCAAACAGCAAATACAAAGATGATCTGTAGGCATTGCAATTGTCCGAGAGCACACGGTAACAACTCTCGTGTGAATGTTCTGAGATTCCTGTTTCAATTGAAAGCGGGAACATGCAGGTGTCAAATCACGAAAGTGGGGAATAATATCAATCTGTGTGGTTATGAAAGATGTCCGATTTTACTTCCCCGACTGTGGGGGAAGGAGTGAATGTTGAACAGTATTTCAAGAATGTCTCCCATCACCGTGTTCATAACGGTAACGCGTTTCATGATCTTGATTTTGGAGAAAACCCACATAATATTCATCTAGCGTCACCAGGAGAGAGACTCCATATGTACCAACTTGGTTGCACAAAGCGAGCCGCAGAGACTTTCCATGAGGATTTTTTAGGTGATAACACACGGCTACTAGGTGAAATGGACTGTATAGCAAGTTACTATGGTGGTGCTGTTCAGAGGCAATCCAATCGCAATTTTCCGCGAACCAATTTTTCTGAGTCAATACATACAGCAAAGAAGGAGGGAACCAGTACATTGGCATGCTTTATATTCAGATGCTCACACTTTTGTCTGCTGAAGGTTGTCAATTGTTGTTGTCCCCAAGAACAACAACAAATCTTGAGAATAGGAGCCAATCAAAAGTGTGAGGAAGAAATTGACGGACGTATCTACGCCCTTGAGTTGTTGTTGGGTATGGAAGAGTTCCTTAAATATGCTGGAACATTTGATGAGGTTTTCAAAGAAGACAACAAGGGTGTATTAAATCTTGATAAGATGGTTGTTCATTTCATTAACTGTATAAATAATTATCTATAACGAAGTAAGGGAGAGGGTAACAATCTGGTGAAGAATCACATGTATTTTCATTTATCACAGTACATGAAATTATTTGGTCCTCCAATGGGATGGGACTCCGCAGCTAGTGAGAGCAACCATAAAAGTGAAGTGAAGGCTCCTGCAAAGAGAACCCAACTAATCAAATCCACTGTTAATCAAACAAACCTGTAAGCAAGTAATGGAATACCGCACTATTGATTGACTTGGCCATAAATTTGATCTGTTTCATCACAAATCTTTTACAGGAGTAAGTCATCCTAAAGAGGGCGGTCCGTCAGCCTGGTCTAAGTTTTCGATTTCAGTTAGGGATGGTTTGTCTTACATGAAGTGGGACAAAAAGAAAAACACAAGTGTGCCATGTTTTCCATCAGATGTTCTCAAATTTTGTTGCAATGTGGTTCTTCTGGCTGCGGGGACCAACACACTTTGTGGATCCACAGAGCACAAGAAGTATGACATTTATCGTCGTATGGGGTTACTTTTTTGCGCTCATCCATCATTTAAGTCTGATTCTGGACAGTTGTCCAACGCATGGTACGACTGGGCAAATTTTCAACTAGACCTACTGGACGGACATGGTCTGCAAGTTTATCCATGTCAGATTCTGTGCCTGCTTCATCTTGAAGGCCCTTTCCCCCTGGAAGTTCTGTCAGCGGTTTTGAATTAGCACACGATGGTTACTACGCCATTCCTCATTGCTTTCTTTCTGTTGACCCAATCTTGAGCAAGAGGGCTGAAGGGAGAAGAGACTGCCACGCATTGGTGAAGCAAGGTGTGTTGCGCAACAAATTATATTTGTTTGAGTGCAATGCAATCGAGTCTGAAGTTGCCATGGTCCAAAACCTTGGTAGTAAAGATAACATCTTTGTCCTTGGAAATAGGGAACAATGGTTGTTTCATTTCTGTGAGACAATGGCTGGTTTAGAAACAAAAAGAATGGAGTTGATAGTGAAAGCCGGGGAAATCAGTAATGATTTGTAATCCTTCTTTCAACTGCGGTACAGGTAAGTGAGGGTTAGGATTCCATTTTAGAATTCTTTGATTGCAAGTTCGTACCCAACTTTCTTTATTGGTGCGACTCCAACGCTGTTTATTTCAACATGGTTGATTGTTGTTTCATTTTTGTTTAATCCCCGAACTGTGTATGACAAGAAATAAGCTCAATATTTGGAACGCCATTGCAGGGTTAAGTGTCTTGAAAGGGGTTTTTCAATTTAATTGCCTCAATATCTGCAACCGCGTTTCAGATTGAATTCCCTTGAGTAGGAAATAAGCACAATGTCCGTAACGCCGTGGGAGGGTTAAGTGTCCGGAACGCGTTGCATATTGAAATCTGTAGAACCAAAAATAGGCACATTGTCTGGAATTGCGTTGCAGGGTTAAGTGTTTTCAACGGTAAGGCACATAGACGTGCCTGGAATGGAAAATAAGCACGATATATGGAACGGCATTGCAGTGTTAAGTGTCTGGAACGGTGCTGGAGATAACAATTCTCTGTAAGGGAAAATCCGCACAACGTCTAGAACGGCATTTCAGGGTTAAGTTTCTGGAACAGTGTTTCAGATTGAGTTGTCTGGAATGGCAATTCTGACTTCTTCATTTGTAACAAACGTTTTTCACAGTAGTTAATTTTTATATTTACGTTTTTAATGAGGACAGGAATGTGTACGTATTCCTAAGTAGGGATAAGTTTTGCCATAAAGCTTATTAGTACTATTTTACACGTCCCCATGCGCCACCCGGAACAGGATAGTTGTTGTACTCCTCCAAATCTTCACGTGATTTCCAATGTTTTTTGTAAAGATGTAGCCAGTGCACACTGTTTCTCTTGTTTCCGTCTTCTTTCTCCATTTTCTCTTTGTTTGCTAATTGTTTTAGTTTTCGTTTTTTCCTCTTAGACTGTATTGTCGCTTCATTCATGAATGAATTCCAATTGTCTTTAATCTTGTTTTTCTCAGTTCCTTTCTTTCGTTCCTTTATGTCATTGGTTTCTTCTACGTACCTTCTATGGTACCTTTCAATGATTGCCTCTTCAGTTGTTGTGCGCCACTTGTTGAATCAAAGGCTAGTCAGACAGGGACGGTTACCCGGGTTAAAATGTATGCATTCCTTTATGTGTTTTCTGGCTTCCGGCATCAGGTTACACCATTCCTTTGGTGGGAAAGTACGACCATTCAGTTTGAGCCTCTCTCGTTCTCTGGATTGTACTGGTCGTCCAATACCCACGTTGTTGTAGCACTGTATGTCCTCCGTTCCTTTCAATACAGGATAATCGCATAAAACGTATGCCATAATGATACCCATAGCCCACACGTGGTCAATGCCATCAGTGTCGCCTTCCTCATAGAAAGGAAATAGTACCTCCGTTACGTACTTTAAGCATTGTTCCCAAATCTCAAACCTTCTTCTTCATCAAAATGCCCTTTTTGGCTGTTGAGTCTTGCTCTCACATCATCAATCTTGTTGCATCCATTAAGTATTGTGAGTACCAAGTGGCCGTTTTGGGCACATAGCGCATCAAACCCAGTTTCAAAATGATATAAGGAGAATGGGTTCCGCTCGTCGTTTCTGTCGCTGTGATTGAGCTCATTACTTCTTTCACAGTACTCCGCAGAATCAAAAAGAAACCTAGGCTTCAAAACCTTCCTCTTGTACGCTGATTGGGGTGTTGTGTTCTCCATTTACCTCTTACTTCTAACATGTGGATACATATCAGATGATGGATCTTGATCCTAGACGAATCATAGAATCGAATGTGGAACAATAGATTGAACCGATACACTGATACATAGTCAAGTCATAGGAGATTGATAATCGATTCTGTAGATCGGTCATAGAATCAGGTCATAAGCATTTGATTGATGAACTGTAGATTGAACTGATAGATTTGTAGGAAGTCGAGTTGTGGATATCAATCTTGTAATGAATAGTAGAAACGTCAATCTAATCGTAGAAATCGATTGAGTACTATCCAATCAAAAATTGATTGATCGAATTGTAGAAATCGATTGATCATAGAATATGATCAATTCGTAGGATGCTTGGAGCAGAGAATCGAATCGATTGTAGAGATCGATTGATCGTAGAATATTATTAAATTCCTTTCGTACGTATGTAAGGAACCACAGGCCGGTACTTGAACTTACGTAGAATCCTACGTGACTTACAGTACTACAGCCGGAGTGGTACGATACTACCGATCGAGTCATATGCACCTCTGTAAGCAAGACTGGAGGATCTCTGTAAGCAGGATCGAGTCACATACACCTCTGTAAGCAAGATTGGATTATCTCTGTAAGCAGGATTGGAATATTCTTCTTGAAGGCCAAATGACCGGGAAGGCCCATTCTTTCTGTAAACAGGATTGGGATATTCTCATATCTCGTCTGACGTTTGGCAAATACTCCAGTATTTTAGTACAATTACTTGTTGTGAACTGTTAACAACTCATCCTTACCATGTAGCGGCCGTACGCTGCTGACTTTTGGCCTGTGTATTTCTAACACGGATTACACGTACACACCCGCATCTCCACTGGACGCACGAACTTTCCGATACAAAATTTGACTAACTATAATGAGTGTAATGTTTGCTGCTGGGTACAAATGATTGATATCGGTGACGCCATGTGCATTGGATCTAGTCCCCAAACACAAGTAGAATTAACCATTGAGCACATAATACTTCCGTTTCCTCCACTCCGTACATTTTGTTCAGAGGTACTCACACGCAAATTGTTTTTGCCATCCCTCCCTATTCATACTACTAGTATCCAGGATCCTTCTTGATGAATAAAAACAATTACACATATACCACTATCAGTGATTTTATTTGCTCATATTATGTATGGGGTAGACTATGAAACAAACTGTATAATTTTCAAGCTGATACTTTAGACAGAATGAATTTTGGAATACTTTTTGTTGTCCCTTCTTTACATCATGCATTTGCCAAAATAGTCATTCCTGGGGTGTAACTGTGTGTCATAGCCTGCAATTTCATCATCAATATTGCTCATACTATGGATGGGGTAGACTATGAAACAAAATGTATAATTTTCAAGCTGATACTTTAGACAGTATGAATTTTGGAATACTTTTTGTCTGTGGACATCATCCAATTACCAAAACTGTGAGTCCTAATCAGTTTTGAAGTGCAACTGTGTGTCATTGCCAGCAATTTCATCATCAATATTGCTCATAGTATGGACGGGGTTGAATTCATTATTCCATGAAAATGCATCCTGTTGTTGTCCATCATGATACGAACAGATTGGACTGTAGTACTACTACTTATACTAGTAGTTGGTAGAAGAATCTGAGAACATTAAAGTACTAAGCACTACGAACACGCAGGTTGGACTACAGTACTACAAGAACATGTAATAGTAGAATAATACAAAAAGCTTAAGTAATACATTGTAGTAGTCTAGTAAATATGACTTATGATTCTTTCTTACGTCAACAACTACTATTGGTTGGTTAATATCAACCCAATGTGGAGAAGAAGAAGTACTAGTGATGTAGTACTACTATGACCACTTCTTTGCCGTTTTACCACTCTTCATTATGTTCTATGGTGGTGCGTGGTCACGGCTATGCATGTCTACCCGATACAGCATTGTTTCATTCTTTCAAGACCTTGGACAACTTGGTGTACTGCGGTGTATTCGACCTGACACAGTCGTAAGGGAACCAGGTTGCGCGTTTCACTTTTGTACCATCCGGTAGTTTCTTGTACACTATGTATCCAGGGTAAAGAGGAGAAGGGTTCTTCCTCTTTGATGCATACTAACTCTTCACTACACCAGTTCCAGGTGGTGGAATACCCATGATTGTAGCCTCACTACCAATTGTGAATTTAGGACATGAGATCACAGGATCAGGTTCTGCGAACAACACCTTCACGTTTCCAGAGGGCTTCTGCGTTACTACATTGTTGGGTCTTGGACAAGGAACTTGCAGAAGGTATCCAAGATCTTGAACATGACCAAGGTTTGGAGAAACCTTCCTCTCCTTGTACTTTGGCTCTCCATTTGATGCGTCTGATGCAGACTTCCTTTGTTTATTACGTTGGCTAAGGAACGGCTTCTTCTTTGCCTTTAACTTTGTGGATGGGTTATCTTGGACTGCATTGGGGACGGTGGGATGTTCGTTGGCGTTTTCTCTGTCCTCTCCTTCTTCATCATCGTCTGGGTCACCTTCACCAATTGCAGAGTCCAAGTTGACCGTCGATTTATCTTCCCAAGGAAATCAAAAGAATGATTCCACTCCATTGAGCCCTTTGTTACTGAACACTAGCCATTGGACGGAATATGTGCCATTCTCTTTGATGAAGGTCTCAAAGTTTTCATGTGCTTCTTGAGGAGGTCCCACTTTGCAATGTTGGCTGCACTATAACGTTGACTCGTAGGTACCTTGATTTTTTTGAATAGTTGGATCAACGAGTCACCATCGGATTGTAAAGTCTTTTCATCCTCGCCTGACACAAAGCTTACTTCCAAGTTTGCTTCCAACACATATTTTTTGTTCTGGAAAACCAAAGACAGAAGTTCCTTTGTCAATGGAACCAACAATAGGCCCCCAACAGGTAGATAATTGTAAGTTGTCAGAAATTGCAATGACCTCTCAAAACACTTACAACCTTTGAGTAGTATTTCCAGTTATGTGATGAAAATATCACGGAATACGAATCTCGTATGTTCCCAGAACAATTGGTCGTCCAGCGTGTACGTGTAGTTCTCATCAAAATTAAGGAACCTTGTGACAGATAAGCTGTAGTCATCTTTTGCGATGGGGTAAGTATGTTGACACTCTTCACCTCTCAGAAGCTCAGGTGGAGTTCATTCTTCAAATTGAATGGATCGAGCACCGTCGTTGGTGAAAATGAATAACCGATCTTTGCGGTGAGGTTCACAAGGATTGGAGTTTGATGACAATGAATGGCGCTCTGCTTTCAAATATTCATCCAAATTCTTGTGTGCGCCATCGGCGTTAACAGATGTTTTTTCTTTGTAACCCAGTACTGCCTTCAGTATTGCTTTTGAAACCATAATCCTAGTAACCAGGACACGTGTACCGTTAAGACCACGGGACAACCAAGATGTTAGAACATCGTTGAGCAATTCCTCGCAAACAAGATCCACCTGGTCAAGTTGGTCTGGCGTGGAAACCACATTGTCAACCCAGGACAAACTCAGGAGGTAATGTTGCAACAATGTCTTCACATGTTGATCGTCCTCAGGAACGAAATCGTCAACAAATATGTCCCGTTCCTCCGATTTCTTCGCAGTACAAAGAGTCACCACATTTTTTGCAAAGTCAACGCCTACTCTGTAACACTTGTTCAGAGTTTTTTGGTGCTTCATAATTTTGCAAAAGTGAAGAGAAGATAACAGTTTGAATTGAATTTTCCCCACCAAATTGTCAACTCCTGGTATTTTGTACCATCCAACCAAAAACGAAGACTCATAGAGATTGGGCAATAGTTCCTTGTACAAATTGTCATCTACTAATGACTCATTGTCAGAGTGATCCAGGCTGACTTCTTGAAAAATTTGTGCCTTCTCTTGTTGGAGGCATACCCACAAATACATGAGGACCTTTCAAAACGCAAGGGGTACCTTTGACACATTGGATGGCCAATCCAACTTGAGGTATTTTGGGGAATCAGTTAAGGGAACTGACTCGACTGCTCCAACACCTTCTCTTGTTGGTGCACACACAACTTCCTGCTCCCTAATTTGATTCATTCTATTGTCCAACTGTTCAAAGGAGTGACTCGCTGAAAGAAAATGCCTCAGTGTGTGATGAAAGGAAAGACCTTCAAAGAATGAGACCATCTGCCAGACGTATAGCTTCCCTTTGTTTCCATCGTCTTTAAATTGTTGATAGAAATACAAATTTTCCTCATCCTGTGAAGGTGCAGGTGGGAATTTGACACAACATACGTATCACCAAAGTAGGCTTAAATACACTTTCATGTACTTCAGTATGGTGTTGTAGTTAACAACATTCTTTGACCAAACAGCATGTGATGTGCCTTCTGCTACTTTGTCTTGTCCTTCAACCCGGGTGTACTCTGTTACACCTGCTGTACTAGTATCATTGATTTGGATAACAGAGTTGAGCGCTGACTGGAAGGTATTCCATTTATCTTTCATCTCGTACTCCTTGAAACAAGTTGTCAGCTCCTTTGGATCCAAGATACATACCTTCATTATCAACTGTGAACCCGAGTCACGTAGGAAAAGATTTACCATCACGTCAACAACCCTTGGTATAGGACCCAATGATGGCTTGTCACCCGTTGCTATCTCACTGAAGTCAGGACGGGTTCCAGAAGAAAGGAGTTTCATGACAATGAAAACCTTGTTCATGAGCTGGCTGAAGACAGATTTGATGTCCCAACTTATGGCAGTGATGAGTTCGTCTGTCAAAATATTCTCAGAGAATCTGTTAGGACCCTGTTGCTTCAGACAAGCTTTGACACGTCTTTTCATCGCATCTGTGTGAACCTTGTATTGGGGGTCATCATCAAATAATTCCAATGATAAAGTACCACCGACATCATTGCCCAAACACGCTGGAGCTTGTGCACCTGTGACTCCTTGATCTGGTGTTGGGGGAACGACTGATGGTGTTTGACAATCATTACGTCTTCTTTTGTTTTTTAGTCGCTTTTTTTTCAATTTCTTGGGTTTTGTCTTCTTTGGTACTGCACCCCCTGGACTGACAGGAGGAGGTTTTAGATCATTTTGACACGACGTTGCTGGTGCTTTTTGGCTGCCACTGCATCTCTTGGTGGTGCAATAGTATTGTCTTCTGACCCTGCAGTTGCGGCTGCCGCTGCATCTCCTGGTGGTGCAATAGTATCATCTTCTGACCCTGCGGTTACGTCTGTGACTTCACCAGCATCTTCATTTTTGGGTGAAGTAGACATACTTCTCGTCCATGCCATTGTTCAATTGATAATTTTGAGAACAACCAAAAAATGTGTCAAAGCAATCTAAGTTGCTACAATTCAATAACTCATCGCATAACAAATCAGAAAACACTACCAAACATGACATAGCAAGATGTTCGGAAATGATGAAACAAAAAACATATTCAACAAAACTTCAAACCACAGCGCCTCTAACTGACAAACAAAAATCATGCAACAATGTACAAATACTTTGAGACTTTCTGACCACTTTAACGGCAAATAAATAGTAGAACCTGCAACGCCGTTCCAAAAGAAAACTTCTAAACTGACCAAAACAAACCATAACGACATGAAACACCAATCATCAATTTTGAGATAAGGTGCTCTATGTTGAGAATTTCCAACCACTTCTTTAACACCCAGTAACATTCACTTTGAGATTTCAAATTTAAACATGCTTCAAACACAAGGCCTGCAACGCTGTTCTGGTAATATAATTCTGAAACGCCGTTCCATGATTGTTGACATGAATTGTACAAAAAACCATTTCACCACCCCAACAGAAGTCATTACTATCATACCCACATTACTACTACTATCATAATACACCCGGACACACAAGATGTTACTAGGCTTAGGCTAAGACTACTATCAGTGGAACATACCATTCCTGGGGTGGGGTACACTATAGTATTAGACACCGCACAAGGATTTTGGTCCGCGCCAGGATTTTCTCGAAACTGCATTCCAGATTGTCAGGGCATGCGCGGTAAAAAGAGGGGCAGGCAACAGTACAACCCCACACAAAACTGAAACAATACTACAAAAATAACTAGTATTAGTGATACCGGTACTGAAATCCTCAGGATGCAGTAACTCAGGCGCTTACAACTAGTACTAAGAATTTTAGCACGGTACAACAGTGTGAATGAAAAGTACAATCAGAATACTCCAAAACAACTCAACTCCCATAAAACGGGTGCGTCAAATACATGAAAACAAACAGTTGGTAAGTTCCTATTTCTGATTTAACAAAAAAATAATGGTGGAACATGTTTCCACATCAACGGTTCAGGGTACAACAATTGATACACAGAGAACAAACAGCCCAGCGAGCAGTGTATCAGGTAGGGAGACACAAAACACGAATGATAGCACAACAGATAAAACCGATAGCACCAGTAACAGCAGCAGTGCAAAAGGCAATTCGCAAGAGCGCACTGACAACAACATTAAAAATTACATTAATAAGCACGTCAAGGAACTAGCGTTCAGGCAAATGAAATTCCCGGTAACAAACGAACAAGGTAGACAATACATAAAGAGGATTATTACCATGATTGTAAAAGTGAATCATCAAAACACACTATCAGCAACATGGAACGCCCATGCGCCAAAGTGGAGTGGAATGTTCTGTAGAGCAATAACTACATGTAGGCGCAATGCCCAGACACTAGCAAGGAAAAATATAAAGGTAAGAACCGACAAGAACAACATTTTTCTCATTAGACATATTTTTTAAATAACTAACCATATCATATTGTTCACATTGATGCATAGACAATAAAAGAAACAAACAGATACCGGATAGGTTCCCAGGAATGCTTCTACTCAAGGACACCTGAGATGTGAACTCAGAAAATAGGTACCAATTGCACGAAGACTATCGACAAAAACCGGAAATACAATATTTCTTCAAAAGAATTCTTGGAGCAGTCTCGCCTAAAGAGACAGACTTAAAAAAAAATGGTACAAACAACAATCAGTAACATTTTCACTCCAAGCGATGAAGCATTTGCTCTGCTGTTCCTTTACAACAACTATGAATTGTGGCTCAACACAACAAAGGGGACAAGGATAAGAAAGAAATTCACTGACAGTAAGTCAGGAATTAAGGAGGGATGGAGTGACGAGGGACAAGATCTTTACGTATATGTCAAAGACAAAATAGAAAAACAAAGGCAGGAACAACAAACAAAAGATTTAGAGCTCAAACTACTTCAAACATACCAACAGCAAAGTGGGTACGATATGAAACGACGTCAAAAGGAAGAAGCAAAAACGAACCAAACAAAACAGAAGCAAAAATATGACATGATGGACTCTCTTGACAAGGAGCACATTGACTACAAAATCTACCTCAAGCACGGACACAAATTCTAAAGGTAAATAACAGTAACAAAAATATAATACAGCAGTTAGTACTTCATTCAAATCTAATGTGGGTAGCCGCAATAAATAGGTCTGCTGCTAAAATTGCATAGTACGAACAAGATTATGGCAAATGCGGATAAAGTACTTTCTTATTAGTACAAAATATGGTTGTTGGCGTTTGATATTTGGTAAACGTAGTGTGAGTATTGTGAAAGCAACGTAACAGAAAAGATGGCTGGATATCAAGAAGCTCGTATATTTGTTAAGAAATTGGTATCAACGCTATGACAATATCAGTGTACATAGAGGAGATTATTACCAAAGATGAGTTTCATGTGGAAAAACAAATAACAATCAAATTGAGAATAAATATTATTGGGGTGAGCGTGAAACAAAGTTGTACAAAATACCAAAATCAGGAAGCACCACAAGAATGGGGCAGCAGCTATCCTCGCGAAAATAGTGCTACTTCAAATTGTTGTGTGCAAAAATACGTAAAGAATGTTTTGTGATGCGTGCAACAAAAGTTTTCGGAATTTGTAAAATACATCGCACGAATTTGGCGCAACCATGAGCATCATTTAAGTGACGTCCATCCTCCAACTGCAACCGATCCATATCCAAAAGTACTCAGGTACTCTTGGCTGAGCTTCCCTAAAAAAGGGGCACGCCTTTGGCTATCTAGATGACATCATGGGGGAAACGTAGGAGCTGAAACAGGTGAAAACAGGCAGGCTCTCCAAGACCCCCGCTACCTGAGTACTCGCTGGAACACCGCATACGTCCCAGAACTGTTTCGCGGGGTTTTAATCAACTTATTACACACAAAATTTGTGCGTGATTTTAACACGGAAAATTTCTCAACACCCTGAAATTCTTGAGTCCATAGCGACCTGGTGTCTACCTATTTTTAAACTCAGCACTATTTCTGTGCACGTGATGCACATTACCCTGATCATGATTAAGAATAATTTATATCAGTCTCTAGCAGAACCAAATTATTATTCCGTACCCACAACAATTATCTCTATCCACACATAAAAAGAATTGTTGACTCAGTATTCATTCCAAAATATTATGCTACAAAATAACAATTAGATTCTGCTCTCCTCATTGTGAAGTCTTTTTCTGGACTCCTACATTCCTTTTTTAATTAGTAAATTCTATTATGTTTGATTAAATCCTGTGGCAACAGATTATTATCCTTCCAATATTTCTAATATTCTGAATATTTAGTTCTCAATTACTAGTAGTTTTCGTATTATGTATGTACTGTTATTTCCTAAATGAATTCAAGTTCTAAATTGGCATTCATCAAGGCTGTTATTGCTGGATCAACTTTGACATTTGTGTTTGTTGCAACGTGGGTCGTAGTGGTGTTTATTACTCTAGCTTTTGCCAATCTCACTGCTACTTTGCCCGCGCTGTTGCTCTCATCGCTTGCTGCTGTGGCTACTTCATTTCATTGCTCTGTTTTGTTGCTCTGTTTTGTTGTTCTGTTCCGTTGTTCTGTTCCGTTTTGGCGTTCCGTTCTGTTGTTCCATTTTGGTGTTCTCTTTCAGCATTCCATTTTTGTTGCTCCGTTTTTGTTGTTTTGTTGTTCCATTTGTGCTGTTGTGTTTGTGCTGTTGTGTTTTTGTTGTTTCATTCCATTGTTTTGTTGTTTTGTTCCATTGATGTTGTGAAAAATAAAAATAACAAAAAGAAGGATCAGAAAGAATAGAATCTCCAACAAATTGCCATCGTTCTCGCTCACTTGTGTTATGTTGTTCTGTTCTGTTCTGTTCTGTTGTTCTGTTCCATTGTGCACATAGTATGTCAATGGGGATTTGTTGCACAACGCCCATCTTTTTTTGATACCGTGCTGACCAAGAAGCATGTGTTTCTTTTTATGTGGTTCTGTGTGTGTACAGTTGTTTGCGTGTGTGCAGTTTTGTGTGTGTTGTGTGCTGTGCTGTGCACCCTGACTTCTTTGGTGTGCCTGGCTTGTGTGCTGCCTATATTTTCTATATAAGTAAAACATGTACCAGTGCAAGCCACCCCTCCCGCGCCATAATTTTTTCAAAATGGAAATTTTGATTACACAAAGGTTATGTATTCAAATCCCCAACCCATCTGCAGAATCTGGTAGCCAGTCAGTGGTTTGAAGCTCTCCTGGGTCAGCACGGTACCTACCTGCATACACTTTTTGCACAGTACCCAACTATGTACCTTTTTGCATGCACTATCAGCTACAACTAGTAGTAATACCAGCACACGTTTTTGTCTGAGAATAATCCAAAAATAGCACTTACATTTTGATTAAACAACTTATGAATCATTTTCATTTGAAACTCATTAAACTACATTTTTGGTGATTGGGTTATAAATATTCTTCCTATTAAGGACAAGATGAAATGTGCCAGAAAAATAAATTGAATTGACCTGATACTTTGGGAGTCATTACCCATTCAGTCAATGTGTGCCCTGGATTTGTACCAAAAACACTCTCTTGTGTGCCATTTGGAGAGACAAACCACAACATTTTCTGTATTGTAAGTGTAAATATTGTTCCAATATGCATCATATGAGTAATGAAAAAATTATTCATGGTCTTGACCTGATACTTTGGGAGTCATTACCCAATCAGTTAGTTTGTGCCCTGGATTTGCACCAAAAATACTCTCTTGTGTTCCATTTGGAGAGACAAACCACTACATTTTCTGTATTTTGAGGGGCAAAGTTGTTCCCAATATGCATCAGATGAGTCATGAAACAATTATTCATGGCTGTGACGTAATACTTTTGGAAGTCATTACCTAATAAGTCATTTTGTGCCCTTGATTTGCACCAAAAATATTCTCTTGTGTGTCATTTGGAGAGACAATTGTTCCCAATATGCATCAGATGAGTAATGGAAAAATGATTTGCGGCCTTGACCTAATACTTTTGGAAGTCATTACCCAATAAGTCATTTTGTGCCCTGGATTTGCACCAAAAATAATATCTTGTGTGTCATTTGGAGAGACAAACCACAACATTTTCTGTATTGTGTGTGGCAAAGTTGTTCCCAATATGCATCAGATGAGTCATGAAACAATTATTTGTTGCCTTGCCCTAATACTTTGGTAGTCATTACCCAATAAGTCATTTTGTGCTATGGATTTACACCAAAAATACCCTCTTGTGTGTCATTTGGAGAGACAAACCACTACATTTTCTGTATTGTGTGTGGCAAAGTTGTTCCCAATATGCATCAGATGAGTCATGAAAAATTATTCATGGCCTTGACCTGATACTTTGGGAGTCATTTTCCAATAAGTCATTTTGTGCCCTTGATTTGCACCAAAAATATTCTCTTGTGTGCCATTTGGAGAGAGAAACCACAACATTTTCTGCAGTTTGAGTGGCAATATTGCTCATATTAGGGATGGGGGAGACTATGGAAGAAAAATGGCAAGCAACAAGCTGATACTTTATTCAATATGAATTTTGGATTCATTTTGGACCCTGGATATGAACCAATATAAGGGGTCCTAGCAATTTTTTGAGTGAAAATGTGTGGCATTGGCTGCAATTTCATCATCAATATTGCTCATACTATGGATAGGGTAGACTGTGGAAGAAAAACGACAAACAACAAGCTGATACTTTAGGCATTTTGAATTTTGGATTCATTTTTGTCCCTGGAGATGGATCAAAATAATGGGTCCTAGTCAGTTTTTGAGTGCAAATGGGTGACATTGGCTGCAATTGCATCATCAATAGTATTGCTCATACTATGGATGAGGTAGTAGACTATGGAAGAGAAAGAATGACAAGAAACAAGCTGATACTTTCTTAGTCATCATGAATTTTGGATTCATTTTGGACCCTGGATAGTACTTTGAGTAGTATGAAAATTCAGTAAACGCACGCGTATGTACATTCGGTACGCAAATTCAGTATGAAAAATAATCTAGTACAAAAACTGTGTACAAAAACACGCATGTACATTTGGTACACAAATTCAGTACTAAGAATAATAGTAGAAAAATAGTGTACAAAAACAAGTATGTACATTCGGTATGCACATTCAGTACTAAAAATAATCTAGTACAAAAACTGTGTACAAAAACACATATGTACATTTGGTACGCAAATTCAGTACTAAGAATAATATAGTAGAAAAATAGTGTACAAAAACAAGTATGTCCATTTGGTATGCACATTCAGTACTAAAAATAATGCAGCACAAAAACTGTGTACAAAAACACGTATGTACATTTGGTACACAAATTCAGTACTAAAAATAATATAGTACAAAAATAGTGTACAAAAACAAGTATGTACATTTGGTACGCAAATTCATTACTAAAATTACAGCTTAAGTATGTTTTAATTAATGTTCTGTAGCAGCTGCTTAATTAATTATTAATATAGCTTCTGACTTTGACTATCCAGCAGTATTAGGGAGTAATTAATGTCTGGTAAAAGAACATTGAAGAATTATTCTACATCAATATGATTTTATTGATTAAATTCCAGACGTTAATTATATATGACTTTAGAAGGTTAATTAGAATCTAATGGCTTTAAAAACACTGTCACTATCAGGAAGAAATTAATGCCTGGAAAAAGAAGACTGAAGAACATATTGTATGCAGGATTGGAATATTCTTCTTTGCGCACGACGTGCGCGGGGTCTAGTCTGTGTCCTTATTTTTTAATTAATGTTCTGAATTTAATTAACAGATCTCATAGGTTAAGTATCAAATTTAATTAACATACTGCATTGTTTTACTAGTAGTAGGAAAGATCTCTGTTTTCTCGCGCTCACACTATGCGAAAATAGAGAGTGATTTTACATTGTGATTTTACAGTGTTATTTTCTCTTTTTCTTTCTCCCGCTCTTACAGTGTGATTTTACAGTGTGATTTTACAGTGTGACTTTACAGTGTGTATGATTGTCACAGGCAAAAAAAACACACTTTCCATTCATAAATTTGAATGAAACACATCAAAACCCTACTATTGGTTGCATCACACCAACCCTTATCGGAGTAGAGTGCTTCTTGCACTCCGTCTGAAAACGTGGGATCCCACTTAATTGATTGATCTGTTGATCATTAGGCGGCCAATGTGTGCTCAGATATAGTAGTCCAAAAAGAACAGCCTTGTACTGCAGGAAAAAGGATTGCATTGGACGAGAGGTTAGTTGCTGGAAAGATATGGTTTGACTTGATCACCAAACATAGATGTCTTCTTGAAAGCACAAAATCTGCATCCCTTGCATCTATATCAACGGGAACAAGACACTGTTCAAGTGACATAGGCGTAAGAAGTCTTTCGAGGTGCGGTGATTTCCCTGGAGGTGCGGCGATTCCTTGAAGGAATTGACGGTAGCAGCAGCAGCAACAACAACCAATCCGACACAACGACGTGAGCGGACGTCATAGGGACAACACGAATTGGCAGCACCAACAAGAACAACACGAGATAACGATGAAGAGACACAAGTGAGTGACAATAACGTCAATTTGTCAGAGATACCATTTGTTTCTTACCTTTCTTTTTGTTATTTTTATTTTTCAGGACCAACAAAAGGACAAATCGGAACAACAAAATGGACAAACGAAAAGACAAAACAGAACTAAGCAACACAACAAGTGAGTGAGATAAGAATGACAATAATTTGTTGGAGATTTTAGTATTTGTTTCTGATCTTTCTTCCTGTTATTTTTATTTCAGAGCAGTTAATGAGAATGGTAACAACGAAACGACAGAACAAGGAAGCAGAGCAACGAAGATATAGCCACGAAACAGCAAAAGCACCGGCGTAACAGCTGCCCATATCTTCGTAACTTGTATCATTTGCTGTAGAATTGCCATTTGAATGCCCTTCCCAATTGAAAACAAAGTCCAGTAATGTGTAGGTATTTGAGGTGGTGTCATTTTGCACTATTTGTATGGGGGTGAACCTTCATGGTCTGTTCTATGGAAGGAGAAACAGAATGGTCATCAACAGTCAGCAAATCAGTAGAGTAACATGCTGGCGTTCAGACCTGGTAAGGTTTGTACATGTCTGCCTTCATTCTCTTCTCTATCCAATGGGGAAAGAGATGGGTCAGAGTAGGACCCATTGTTGTTGTCGGCTCATTTTTTTGTATCTTTGTCGTCATTCAGATTTGTCTTTGCCATTTGAATACCCTTCCTGATTGAAAACGAAGTAGAGTAATGTGTAGGCATTTGAGTTGGTGTCATTTTGTACTATTTGTACGGCGGTGAACCTCCTTCATGGTCTGTTATATCAAAGAAGAAACAGAAAGGTTGTTGTAGGGTGGTGAAAATGAAAATTAATGACATCAGTGATTTTGATGATTGGACAAATTCCTATCAAACATAAATCATGTCTTCGAGGGTATTCTGCTGCTGTGTTTGCAGGGTCTTTTCACTTGTTCTTTTTTTAAAGAGATTTCAGTGTACGGAGCACATGTTCATTACCCGTAGACTTGTGCATGGTTTTTGTACTGTCTATTTATTGTGGTATTTTTATAATGTACACAGTGTGTTACTAAGTACAGTCAACAGCATGTTGCAAAGATGAGAGAAAATCATTTGTGCGTAAGAAGTTTGACACAAAATATTGTTCATCATGGCAACTTTTGTTGTCGGCGAAAAATACAGACGTTGTCGGCATCAAATTCGATCGAAAAAGCCGACAACACGAACGAAACGACGACCGAGGTGCAGAATACGAGAACGATCAAGCGTTAGAATCAAATGCACCTCGACTACTTGGAAATCCCTAAGTGGTAAAAACGATATCACTTAGGACTACAAACAAAAGACAGTAATCGGTTAGAAACAAGACATATCCAAAGACCTGACCAATAAGTGAACACTTGGAATCCATAAGTACATTCAAAAGAATATACTTGATATCCCGTGAGGAAATTACTTATTGCAATCAAGAAAATCAATACCGATTCCAGATGGGCCTCATATCTAGCATATATACCACGAACAAGCATACGCCCCATCAAACAGATTACTTAATAACATGAATGACCAATACCGCCGAATGACCGATACAGTAATACCGACACGACACTAATACAGCAACAGCGACAGCAATGACAGTATCGGTACAAGAATGGTAACAAATAACCGGGGAAGATCTCTACCATGTAAAATACAGCAGAGAGCCCCGATACAGTGAATATTCGTAGTAAAAAATAAGAGCCTCTCTCTGAGCTCACATCTCTTTAAATATTAACATCATATACCTTTTGGTCGATTTTTAGAGTAACAACAGGTTATAGAGCCCTTATAACTTACACTTGTGTCCCGCAAGAGCACCAGTGTTTACCTTAAGCTACCTATCTCCGGCCGTTCAGCACCTCCACTGTCGGTTACATCCAGAGGAAATTCTGTGCTTAGCTCCCTGTGCGGCACATTCTCGGCCTCCCCACGTCTCATTCTTTCTCTCTCTTTCTTTCTCCCTGCTCGTGCATCAAGGGGTGTACTACCGGTTCTTCTACCAAGAATCTTATTCTGTAATTCACGACCACGCACCAAGGTTAATTCAAGAACGCCGACGATCGTTTTCCCCGACGCTTGTTTATCATCGACATCACCGCAACCGATTACGTCATCTGTGACTGCAATCAAGACGATTAATTCGTATCGACAACGACGGATTAATTACAATACTAGAACGTCGACGATTGCTTTATTCAATCGACGGACAAGGCTATTCAATCGACGGACAAGGCTATTCTGGTTTATTCCAACAACACCGTAACAACGCAGAAACGCCGACAAACGCCGAAACAACGACGACGATTGCACGTTATTTGAATCCTACGATTCGACGGCAACGATTATTCCCCCGTTAACAACAAACAAACTGAACCATGCCAACAGCTCCATTTGACTGGACTCCAATTTTTGGAATCGAATTCCGATTTGCAAGTGCTAGCAACCCAACTGCGGCCACATCCCTAAACAAAGCCTACTCTGAAATCATCGGCAAAGATGAACTCTCAGAATTCTTCGTGACCCGCGAGGATGAAGAAGAAGAAGAAGGACCACTAGAAATAGCTCCGGATCCACAACTCCACATCCTCAATTGCATTGCAAAGGCTATTGCCATCAACCTAGTGGAGCCACCGCCGGATGAAATAACAAAAGGCCACATTGCAAATCTCCTCGACAAATGCGTTATCAAACATGTCAGAAATGGCGGATCTACAAAACGAATGAGATACAAAACAGAATTTGACGCTGCTGCGAAGCATGCCATTCGGACCAACACAGATGAAGAACCAATTGTTCTCATCGAAATCACAATTACCCACTGGCGTTTCAAGAAAAATTGGCGCCCAGACCTATTCATGGAAGCCTACACTGGAGACCCACCATCAGATGACGAGGCAGACGTTCCAGATACACCTGCCGCAACAGCTGCAACTGTCTCCCCTACTGAGATGGGACAAATTACGACCCTACTGCAACAACTGGTCAACAATGGCAACAGCAACAACAATAACAATGCCGGCGCCAACCACCAAGCGTCACTCGACTTACTATGGAATCCAGCAACCTTACCACCACCTGTCAAGGACCGATACTACAAGAGAGATGAATTCCTCACCAGAGATGATATGAAGGACTTCCCAATCACCTACACCGACTCATCAGGAAATGAAACGGTCATCAGGCAAAACTACTACCTACACAACCTAGGCAGTGGTAGAAACGACCAACGTCTGATCACTAGAAGTGGTGACTGTTTTGATTTGACCAGAGCCTCAGACAAGTCCAAGGAAGCTGCTAGAGACAAACTGTTCCTCTCAGGATTCCCACAACTAAAGGACGCAACGGACCCCCAGGTTAGAAAATGGTACCGAGAAATCACAGCCCATTCCCAGCAACATCATATTTATGTGCACCCATACTACCTATTCAGACGTGAAGCTGACCACCTCAGAGGATTCACAATTGGTGATGACTTTCCAAACGACCTACCTTCAAGATATGAATTGGCTATCAATGAATGGGGAAATCTCATTTACACTGCACTAAGAACTGATAAAATCATCCCTGACTCATGTGCAAGTATGAAGGCCACTATTCAGAGCTTTGAAGGCGGACAGGGATATGAAGCGCTATACACAGTTATTGCTCAAACACATCCCAACTCAAAAAGGCCATCCAACGCCAGCAGAATGGTCAGAAACCCTCCCAACCAAGATCCAAATGAATCCCTTGAAGAATACTACTTCCGGTACAAGGATTATCTTGTAACACACTAGGGGTAGAATTTGAGTAGGAGTGATAATTATGAATGGATTAATACTTTACGAAAATTGATGGAAACTTAACAGATAAAATAATGAGCGATCGGGCCGTGCTGGCTTCGATCGTGCCCTGCTGGCTTCGATAGTGCCCTGCTAGCTTCGATCGCTCGTGGATATTCATATAGTGTTGTGATATGAATCGTGCGCCTGCCGGGTATCGGTATACCATTATATACAGATAATGGCTCGCTTCTTAATGATTCTTAGAGTGGTCCCAAGTCTCATTAGTTCGATCGCACGTATCCTTCGAATGGTATCTTAGATAGTACGACTTGTACGGTAGATTGCAGTATGTACTCGTAGTAGGTACTAAGGTACGCTACCTTGGTAGGTACGAGCGCCGTACGTTACAGAGTCCCCCAATGAGTGACTTGAGGATCGCTGTTTCATTACTAGACTTCTTCCATGTCTAGATCATTGTTTGCCGGTTCAGCTTGTGCTGGATCATCGTTTGCTGGGTGTTCTTTGTATGGGGTCAGCTTCCGAATGTTGACTGTTTCCGTGACATTTGGAGACAGCCTCAGCTTCACTGTACCATTGGTATGTACTTGCACAATTTGATATGGGCCTTTCTTCTGAGGTTGTAATTTGTCTGGATCTGGTTCTTTCATCCATACCTTATCATCAACCTTGAAAACATGCTTGATACGCTTGGCATTCTGTCGTAGGAGATTCATGTTGATGCCCTGTTGTCGAATTTGTTGTAGCGCAATGAGATTGGATGTGAGTGGTATGTCCAATAGCATGTCCCTGTTGAACACCAGGGCTCCTGGAGATGAGCCCATAGATGCGTTGATTGCGCATCTGGTGGCGTGCATGCAAGTAGCTAATGCATTGTCCATGAGCTGTGTGGCCTGTGTGTTGGTTTGAGGCGGATTTACATGTACCAATATGCGCAGGGTGTCTGCAATGGTATGGTGGGCTCTTTCGCAAACAGCATTGCTCTGAGGATTTTTTACTGTGGTAGCCACACCTTCAATTCCATAGGCTGCCAGTGTATTTTGGAATTCATGGCCTAGGAACTCTCCACCATTGTCATAGACACACTTGACTGGTCTTGGATATCTGGATAACCAGCAGTTGGTGAATTGGTTGGAGACATGTTGACTTGACTTGTCTCTGATGCGAATGATTTCCAGCAGGTTGGTGACCGGGTCGATGCAAGTGAGAGCCTTGAAGTTGTAGGCTTTTCCTTGGGCTGTTACCTTCCATGGTCCAATCAGATCCACATGCACTTCACTGAATGGTGCCAATGGCGCTTGTTTGGGCGCCAGCAACCCGTAACTAGCATTTCTGCTCTTGTACTTGATGCAATCATCCGGGCATACGTAATCTTGGCATAGCTTGGTAAGACGTTCCACGTGGAACCTGGAGGCTATTGTTTGGTTGAGCCTGGTGGATCCACAGTGCCCTAATAGTAGATGGTACCACTTGAGTAGTTGTGGAGCCAGGGAGGTTGGAATGTAGATTTTCCATTCTTCTCTGGTTTCTGCTTTGGAGTAGCATGCAATTTCCTGATTACCAAGTTGTTGTTTGAAGAAGGTTGGTAATTGTAGCTTGGCTGGTAGCGTCTCATCGTTTTGTTGATGTTGAGCGATATTGGTGTAATTCACTGGGCATTCCATCTCCTGGAGTGTTGGCAGGTTGACCAGACACTCATTGTTCAGTAGACATGAATATAATTCATCGTCTGCGTCATGGCATAGGTTTGGGAATACTTCTGGGAATTCTTGTAGAAAAAGCTCTTCATCTGCTTGTTCAGGGACGTCTAACTTGAGAAAATCGATTAACGTTCCTTTGCCTTGCTTCTGTTTCTCCCCCACTGTAGGTGGATCCATCCTGGGTAATCTTGAGAATGCATCCGCGAGCACATTCTTGGGTCCTTCCACATAATTCCACTTGAGGTTGTATTCTTGGAGAAAGAGATTCCATCGGAGCACTCGCTGTGGAGAGAGGGTTTTGAAGGTGAGATTCTTGTGGTCTGTGTAAATGTTGAGTTCACAGCCTAGTAGTAGTTTCCTGTATTCCTTGCAACACAAGACTATTGCAAGTAGTTCCTTTTCTGTCGTAGTATAATTCTTCTGAGCTGCATTCAGCTTCTTGGACCAATAAGCAATTGGTTTTCCCTTCTGTAGGATTGCTGCGCCAAGTTGTAGATCTGATGCATCTGTGTAGATATCAAATGGGAGATTCAAATCTGGGTATGTGTTCAGCGCGTCGCTTGCTATCATGGCTTTCATTTCTTCAAAAGCTTTTTCCTGAGCCAGCCCCCATGTGAAGGCCGACTTTGTTGTTGTTTTAGGCTGCCCATTGGCAGTCTTCTTTGGGGTTCCCGTGAGTTCAAACAAAGGAGAGAGGACATGTGATCTTCTCGGCCACATATCCCGGTAGTAACCAACAGCACCTAGAAAGGACTTGACTTGGGTGATTGTTTTGGGTCTGTCCATTCTCAGAATAGCTTCAATTTTCTTCTTCCAAGGTTTCACGGCTTCTGGAGTCATCCAAAATCCGAGGAAGTCAGTTTCCTGTACAGCCCAGTCACATTTGAGGGGGTTGCACTTGAGACCATTTTCATTCAGTCGTTGCAGAATTGTGTCCACTGTTTGCATGTGGTGGTTGAAGGTGTCATTTGTCCAGATTCCAATGTCATCAATATAGACGGTGCAGTCGGTACCTTGCAAAATGTCCTCCATCAGTTGCTGCGCGACATCCGGAGAGATTTTCACGCCCATTGGCAGTCTTTGGTATTCATAGCAGCCATATGGTGTGACAATCGTGCATAGTTTCTTGCTTGGTTCATCCAATTCAAAACAGTAGTATTGCATGGACAAGTCAATTTTGGTGAAATGGGTGTATTTGCCGCGTCGATGCATGATGTCCTGAATTCTTGGTATTGGATATGGTCTTCTGACTAGCAGTTCATTGAGTTCTCGAAAATCTGACACCCAGCGGACTCTGTTATCCTTCTTTGGAATGATAAAAGTAGGAAATGCCCATTCAGCTGGGCCATCACATCTTTTGAGGACTCCATCATCTACCAGATTTTGGAGCTCCCTTTTGAATAGTTCTTCTCTTTTGTATGCGACTGCATATGGCTTCTTGTGGACTGGCTTGGCATCGGGCTTCAGTTTGAGTGAGATTTTCTTGTGTGGATATTTGCCTAGTTTGCCGTTGAAGACGTTTGGATATTTGGATAGAACAGTCTGGAATTGTTGTTTTTCTAACGCTGTCATATGCGCTTGCTGTTCTGCAACTGATGTTGGATTCGTAGCTTCATAGGCTCTGTCAAGGATGACGGGCGACGAGGATACTGCATCATTCACAAATAGCTCAGAATCAATGGATTCTTCCAGTAATGCTTGAAAATATGCTTCTTGCAGATCTGGAGTAATATCAAAGCTGGCTGTTTCGCGCATTGGAATTTGTCGGTTGTTCCATTGAATCATGCTGGATTCAAATAACAAGTTGATATGGGTGCTGCATAGAAAGTCTCGACCAAAGATAATATCATATCTGCATGATTTGGATTCAAATAATCTGGCCTCACAACGCTCGATTGTTGTGTTCCCAAATTCTTGTAGCTTGAGATTCTTCATTACGACAAACAACGAGGTGTCGAATGATCCATTGGCTGTGGTCGTGATGGTTCTTGTTTTGGATTGAATTGGTAGAACTCCAAAGGGAAGTGCCCTTTTGTTGATGAGGGTTGTTGTGCTGCCGCTGTCGAGTAGGGCAAGCATTGTTTTTGTTGTTTTTACAGGAATGCCTTGAATGTATTGGATGGTTGTTAAAACAATAGGAGCCACATCGCTCTTCTTTGTTTTCGTAGGTACGGGATATTCCGTATTTGGTTGTAGGGTTGTGCTTTTTGCTAGACGAGAAGTCCAGCTTGTTGTCAACGATCGTGTTGATGTTGCTGCCCCATTTATTTGGTCGTTTGTACCCGTAACCGCGTTGCGATTATTGTTGATCGCACCATTATTTCGGTCGTTCGTACCCGTGCCAATAGAATCGTCATTCATTTTGGCTGTATTTTTGGCTTCTGTACCCTTATTTTTCTTTTTACCGACGCGTTCATCCTGTTCAAACTGGACTCGTCGTGAGCTTTTGTCAACATCAGATATATGTTCTGTAGGTTTCTCCCCTTCTGTGGAGAGAGTTCCTCCTGCGAGCCCAATTGGCTGTGCCAAATTGGCATCCAGGTCCTGTGGAGCTGGAGGCAGGGTGACTGCTCTTGTTTGGCCTCAAGGAAGCCAAATTTGCTCACCGCTCTGTACGCTGTGTTCTGCTTTGCCGCCATGTTGTTGGAGGAAAGCTTCCTTTGCGCGCTGCATGTGTGCTTGGAATGATTCATTGCTGGCTGTGGTAGTTTTTCCGGCTGAGTCATTATTGTTTTTCTTGTTGTCGGCCCGCTGCTTTTTCTTCTGTTTGGAGTACCTGTTCTTGGGGCATTCGGACCAATCATGGTGGTGTCCGGGAATGCGACAGGGGTTAGAAGATTTTTGTCCGTGGTTTTTGTTGTTGGTTTTGCGTTTGGATTGGTTGTTGGCATTGTTTCCAGGACGTCTCCCTTGTTTTTTGCCTCCTCCATTCCTTAGCTTGGACTCGCGTTCTCGACTGGACATATATTCCACAATTTTCTGGATGGATGTTTCTGCAGTGATGCCACCATGAATTTGGCCATATTGCTCAACCCACAGGTTGGGGAAGGTGTGGAGCAGTATCGTTGTTTTGTTGATTTTGTTGAGATTTTGGCCATGACCTTGCAGCTTTTCGGAGTATCGAATGAGCCGGTTGATGCGCAATGCATGATCCTTGGAGGTGGTATCATGTGGTTTCTTGCATGCCTCACTGCGGATGTAGGTTTGCATGATGTCTTTGGCATCCCCTGCATCGCAGTAGTGTTCTTGAATGTAGTCCTTGATTGCTTCTTCATATCCTTCAATGTTCGCTGGATAATTGATGTCGTTATTGTCGTCGCGGGTTGTCTCCTGCCATTTGCGCTGTGCTTCAGGGCATAGAATCTTGGTGAATGATTCATAGTATCGGTCTTCCGCGAGTGGCAGGGTGCTTGCCGCGATGAGAAAGGCTTCCTCACAGTACAATAATTCTTCCAGGCCCCCGTCTTCTGAAAAGATGGGCACCTTCCATTCCTGTGAATTCCCATCGGCATCATAGACTTTCAAAGTGGCAAGTTTGTTCTTAGTCCGGTCAAAGCTAGAATAATAGGTGATCGGTGGTTCTCGATGCAATCCGGTCGACATGTTGATACTTGCCTGATTTGATATTAAGATTGTTTTGATTGTTTCCAATGATTTCGATTGTTTCCGATTGTTGGAGCCAGGAATTTTTGTTTTGTTTTACTGATTAACAATGTCGACTGGGCGAGAGGAGACCACTTTTGTTTACTTATGTGTCAAAAGTTCGTTCGAAAGCAAAAGATTTGTCTTAATTAGCGAGTGGAAAAACCGTTGTCGTTCAAAAATTCGTTACCGTTTTCGGTAGGTTAGTTGATATCAAAGAAAGAGCCGTTGTTCGAAAATTCGTTCTTTGAAAACTGTTATTCTACAGTAGCTGTAAGAGTAATTACTGTGTAACACACTAGGGGTAGAATTTGAGTAGGAGTGATAATTATGAATGGATTAATACTTTACGAAAATTGATGGAAACTTAACAGATAAAATAATGAGCGATCGGGCCGTGCTGGCTTCGATCGTGCCCTGCTGGCTTCGATAGTGCCCTGCTAGCTTCGATCGCTCGTGGATATTCATATAGTGTTGTGATATGAATCGTGCGCCTGCCGGGTATCGGTATACCATTATATACAGATAATGGCTCGCTTCTTAATGATTCTTAGAGTGGTCCCAAGTCTCATTAGTTCGATCGCACGTATCCTTCGAATGGTATCTTAGATAGTACGACTTGTACGGTAGATTGCAGTATGTACTCGTAGTAGGTACTAAGGTACGCTACCTTGGTAGGTACGAGCGCCGTACGTTACATATCTGAGACTTAGAGTGTTCCTCCAAAACCAACCCAGCACTATCAGTTCAACAGAAGAAGTCAGCAACCTAATTGCAGGAACCACCCTCTCAGAAGAGCTCTTCAAAAAGACAGAAGATGAACGTGACTCTGATGATCAATTCAAAAGAGACAAATACAAGGCAGGTAGGCTTCTACAAACCCTTCAAACCTATGAACAAGAGATCAAGGCTGAACAAAAGTACAAGAGGAACACCTCCAGATCAATCCAGCCCAAGCAATTGCCTGTCTCAGGTACCAGACCAGGTCACCGGCGCAATGATAAATTTCAAAAGCGCGCTAGCAACAGCACTGTTAGAACACCTTCTACTCTGACCTCTCACTCAATCAGCCTGATTGAATCACTTGGCTACCCGGAGATGGACGAAGAATCTGACGATCTCTTCCTCCACCAAGCATACTGCAATGCAATCACGGCATTCGATAAACAACCTAGTCTTTTTGACACATCCAGAAAATGTATTGTTTGCCACATGACCGGTCACAATTTCGATAATTGTCCTGCATTGCAAGATATTGAGTCCCTGAAGAAACATAGGATTGCTGCGGCTGTTTTTCTGAACAAATCCAATAAACAGACCCAACAACTCTTAGATTCCACCCAACAAATCTCTCAGATCAACATTGGCAATGAAGATCAAGATGAGGTTTCACCTGATGCTACAGTAGAAACCCAAAATTTTTGCAATGGCCAAGAATAGAAAGTCTTTCTTGGAGCCATACTATGACATCACCTCAAGATGATCCTCAAGGATTTGACAACGTCACAGCGTCCCAAGTGAACAGCTTATGCCCCTCTTTGGACTCCAGCAGTGTCAGCTCCTATGAATCTGTCATAATTGGTGCCGTCAATCTCCTTCCCAAGGACAGCCTCCAGTCATCAATCCCAATTGATGTCTACTGTGATATGGACTCACTCGGGGCTACGACTCCTACATTGGAATCACACCTGAAGACCAATGAGGATCCCAATTTCGATAGAGACAACCCTACGCCAGTTGACACATACAATGTACAATCTCTAGTCCCACCGGACCCTATTGTAGCTACAGCCTACTTCCAACAGGGTATCAGGGCTCAAATTGACACCGGCGCAAAAGTTTCCTGCACAAATCTCAAACACATCCTGCACGGTTACAAACCTTACACCAGGATAAGAAAATGTCCTGTCAGGCTTACAGCAGCAATAGGAGGAAAAGCAGCTACCTGCATCCCTGAAGGCTCAGGATATTTGCATATCCCAGCACCGAATCACATTGGATATATCAAAGTCTTCTTCTACTATTCTCCCTCCCTGTCAACGACATTACTGAGTGAGAACGATCTCTGTGGAATGACATCTCGCATGCGATGTCAGTTCAGTGGACAGTCCATCCATAAATCATTCACTGACAACCTTGACTCATCTGCTCCACAAAATGGCAACCTCACCATTATTTGTCATCACAAGCAGAACACTGCCTGCAGCATTGTCCTCCATGGGAGCATCATTGATGGTCAATGCTATACACACCCAGTACTGATCCCAGACGTTGATATTGCCTCTCCATATGCCAATTGTGCAACATCGTCTGCCTATGCCTTAGCTACTGACATGCAGTTCAAGGAAGCTTGTGAACTGGCCTCCAAAGCAGCCATTAGCAACTACAGGTATGATATATACACAAATCTTGTCAATCTGCAGAAATGCACTGAAGCCGCGAAAGCTCAGTCTGATACCAGTGACATGCTAAGGTTTGATGCCAAACTGTTTTTCACCAAGATTGTGGACAAAAATATCCCAATCCAAGCCATCAAAACCAAGACATCGAAACTCCTGTGGCACCAAAGGCTGGGACACCCATGCGATGATTTTCTGTATCACGCTCATAATCACATCATTGGAGTCCCAAAGTTCAAACGGCAAACCAGTATTCTTGACCAATGTCCAACTTGCATACAATGTAAGCAAACCAAAGCACCTGCTGGCTCACATTCCACACGAAAAGCCACACAACCGTTTCAAGGTTTATCTATTGATTTTGCATTCTCAGGTACCAAATCCTCCAACAGCAAACGCAAGCGCGATTATGAAGGCATTCATGGAGAAACTGCTTGGATTCTCATCACAGACCACTATACTGGTATGAAATATGGAGACACGCGAATCTCTAAAGCAGCGCCACTACACTGGTTAGAGCATTTCTTCGCCCAGCACAACCCAACTTGTGCCAACAAGTATGTTTCAGTTGATCAAGGTGGAGAACTCTATCACAATCCTGACATCAGAAACCTCTTCTCTGCGTTTGGATATTCAATCTTTCCAACCGGTGCGGATGCTTCACACCAGAATGGTACAGTTGAAAGAGCTCACCGAACTCTTGCTAACTCCATGAGGACAATGCTGTCTGGTGCTAATTTGCCCATCAAGTTCTGGCCCTTTGCTTTCTACCATGCACTTCGGTTGTCCAATGCATTCCCTGAAGGCAACCAACTACATTCACCATTGGAATTGGCAACTGGCCGTAAGGAAAACCTTACTGATTTCCGAACCTTTGGTTGTAGAGTTTGGGTTAGACCTCCAGGCAAAAGATCTATTAAACTCAAACCCAATGCACGCAAAGGCATCTTCCTGGGTTTCGTCCCATACACTACAAGAAACATTCTTTGGTATGACACTGAAACGCACCGAGTCAAGATCGCCACTCATGTCAGATTTGATGAAGGGATGAATGACTTACCTCTTGCAGATCTTCCAACCAATGTCAAGCACCTGCTCCGGACTGATGACAACACTCCACTTCCTGCAGAAACCCGTGAGGCCTCATCCAGTGATTTCCAATTCTCAATTTCCCCCTTTGCAGACCTCACCAATCTTCGACTCACTGTCTCTCCATCTTGTGCTGATCCCAAGTTTGGCCTTCGCTATGCCAATGACTCACTGATTGGCAGAGCCTACATCACTGACATCCTTCCCAAAAGTCCTGCCTCCAAGCTTTTCTCCTCCCACAAGAAGACTCTCTCCAGGCTCCGCGGCGCTTATATTGTATCTATCAATCACAATCGTGTCTTTACTGCTGCTGATGTTACTACAGCCTTACAGGAAAATCACGATCGAGGGGTGCGGGATTCTTCAATAGATACACCAATCACCTTTGCACTTGAAGAGAAATTGTCTATGAAGGAGGTCAGGAAACACTCAAATGAATATGGTTTATTTGCTCCCAATACCTCCTGGAAGGAACCCACTGCTGAAGAAGATCCACCATTCTTGGACCGGATTTCATCCATCAAAGCTATCCAGCGCATAGGTACAAAATACAAGCAGCTGATACAATCAAGAATCAACCAGGTTGATAGCACTGAAACACTCCATGCCTCCATCCAAAAACACTTGGCACCAATTGAAGACGACATGGATGTTGTCATTCCTACTATTGATATTGCATCCCTCAGAGCTATCACCAAACTTCATAAATCAGGAAATCAAGCATTACCACTAGATGCAGATTCACTGTCCACTGAAGAAATTGAACTTTTCATCAAGGCCATCAACTCCAAGGCAACTACACCTGAAGAACAGGCACTAGGGCACTTCACCCGAAGGAATCTCAAGCCTTTATCTACATGGCCTGAATGGCAAGCTGGGGAGCGAAAACAGCTTGACCAGTTTGAAGATTTGGAAATGTTTGGATCACCAATTCAATACCCTAAGGACCCCGACGCTATCATTCTCAGACCTCACTGGCAATACAGTGTGAAAAGAAATGGTGTCAGAAGAGCCAGGCAATGTTGCAATGGAAGCAAATATGCAGCCCCAACCCTGCATGCCATAGCAATGTCATACTCATCATGTGTTGAACATCCCATTCAAAGGTTATTCTTTGCTATTGCTGCAAGCCTCAATCTCAAAGTGTACGGGGGTGATGCTGCAGACGCCTACGCGCATAGTCCTGGACCCAATATTCCTACATACATGACTATTGATGATGCATATGCAGAATGGTACAGACACAAGCATGGCAAGGACATAGACAGACGATTGGTGCTTCCAGTCCTTCGAGCACTTCAAGGCCACCCAGAATCTGGAAGACTCTGGGAAACACACATCAACAAAATATTGAAAAGCCCTGATCTCAACTTCAAAACCACCACACATGACAGGACGATCTACACGACAGTTTTCGAAGGTGAGACGGTCTACATGCTGAGACAAGTTGATGATTTTGCACTGGCTTGCACATCAGAATCCATATCTGACAAGATCTATGACATAATTGGCGCAAAGCTGAAGCTCCCTAGAGAAGATGCTGTCCCCTTCACCAAAATGGGATTGCTTGAAGACTTCAATGGAATTGATGTCAAACAGACAGCTGACTACATTGAACTGTCCTGCGCCAATTACATTGACCGGATCATGACATCCCATGGTTGGGAGACTGATTCTAAGATGAAACCCCACTCCAAGCCAACAGCGCCGTTATCAACTGAAGTACTGAGCCAACTGCAATCACATACTGATGGCCCATTAGAAGGCACCAAGGAACATGCTGAATTGCAATCCACATCTGGTTTCTCCTACAGGACGCTTTTAGGTGAAATGATGTTCGCATATGTTAGTTGCCGGCCAGATATAGGCTATGCAGTGACTCTGATGTCAAAGTACAGTTCCAATCCCACTGCTTTCCACTATTCCAGCCTGAAGAATATAGCCCGATATCTCAGAACCACCAGATCTTGGGGTATCAGATTCTACAGGCCAAATACTGAGCCATCTCTACCACCAGGAGAACCATACAACGATGTAGTCCAAGATGCATCACTCCCTAAATTCCCGGAAGACATCAAGCAAGCCAGACTGATGTGTTTTGTGGACGCAGCATATGGAAATGATCCAAAACACCGAAGGTCCACCACAGGCTACGTCTTCACTTATGCTGGTGGAGCAATTGTTTACAGATCCAAAGCTCAGTCCCTTACCGCACAGAGTTCTACAGAAGCAGAATTCATCGCTGCAGTCACAGCGGCCAAAACAGCCAGATACCTCAGATCCGTACTCAAAGAATTAGGATTTGCTCAAGCTGGTCCAACCCCTATCTATGAGGACAATGCATCGGCAATTGAAATCATAAATGCCCAGAAGCCAACTGAAAGAACCAGGCATATTGAAATCAGGTTCTTTGCCATTCAAGCTTGGAAAGAAAATGGTGAGATCAACATGATCCATATTCCTGGAGTCATCAACCCTGCTGATGATCTAACCAAACCATTGGGATGGATCTTGCACGCCCGACACGCAAGATTTATCATGGGACACTACCCAAGTTAAATTACTTGCGCGTTATGGTTTGATCTGAACGTTCGATCTATCAATCGATTAAGCGTCAAACTGTTCCATTCCTCATGCAAGATACATCATGGAACACTACCCAGGTTAAATCATTCCATTCGATTCTTTGATTTCACTTGATCCGAACGTTCGATTTGTCTCTCAATACGAACGTTTAACCTATCAATCGATAAACCTCAAGATGATATACTCCGACAGTAATCCAATACCATGTAAGTAAAGCATTGGATCAAGGGGTGTGTTGTCGGCGAAAAATACGGACGTTGTCGGCATCAAATTCGATCGAAAAAGCCGACAACACGAACGAAATGACGACCGAGGTGCAGAATACGAGAACGATCAAGCGTTAGAATCAAACGCACCTCGACTACTTGGAAATCCCTAAGTGGTAAAAACAATATCACTTAGGACTACAAACAAAAGACAGTAATCGGTTAGAAACAAGACATATCCAAAGACCTGACCAATAAGTGAACACTTGGAATCCATAAGTACATTCAAAAGAATATACTTGATATCCCGTGAGGAAATTACTTATTGCAATCAAGAAAATCAATACCGATTCCAGATGGGCCTCATATCTAGCATATATACCACGAACAAGCATACGCCCCATCAAACAGATTACTTAATAACATGAATGACCGATACCGCCGAATGACCGATACAGTAAAACCGACACGACACTAATACAGCAACAGCGACAGCAATGACAGTATCGGTACAAGAATGGTAACAAATAACCGGGGAAGATCTCTACCATGTAAAATACAGCAGAGAGCCCCGATACAGTGAATATTCGTAGTAAAAAATAAGAGCCTCTCTCTGAGCTCACATCTCTTTAAATATTAACATCATATACCTTTTGGTCGATTTTTAGAGTAACAACAACTTTATGATGTCCCTAACCCTAAAATTGTTATTCAATTGATTATTTTAAGCACATGGCACACGAGGTTTTTTAGTGAATACGTGGGCTCAAGAGGCAGGGAGTTTTGAAAATAAGGTAGGGAGTTTTGAAAGCATTGCGCAATACCCCGTGGGGGGTAGAGAAACAGTTCTTGGACGTAGCCACCCTGAATGTCAACATGCATAAAGAGTACATTCCAGCACCTCCTGAGGATGGAGCCAATTCTGAGCTTCTCCAGGTGCATAAATCCCTCTTTCTTCCCTCAGAATTTGCGTCCCTCGTCCTGGGCAAAGGGCTTACGCCCTGACAGGCCCTCCAAGTTCTATACCCACATGTAGAGCACCACAGCCTGCTACAGATATGCATACCCATCTTAGACACCCTACGTGTGAACAGCACACATGCCTTAGTATCCAACAGATCCAATGTGTGTCTGGTGGGGCTTACTGAGCCGGGACTGACCTTTCGGCAAGAGTCGGACCTAGTAAAGTACATGAAAACAAAGGTACTGTTGAGAGACCTTCTGGGCCTGGGAAGCCAGGGACTCCACCATGGGAATCCTGCCCTACCAGCAGCTGTAGCAGCCCTCCCAAAACATCAGCTCAAACTAAGTGAAGGCCTAGTAGACAAGAAAAGAGCCAAGGCAGCCAAGGCCCACACCATTGAAGATGTATGGGGGCCCCTGTACACCAAGCACCTCCTCCTGCTCTGTGGTAAGGGTACCCTAGAGGATCTTTCCCCCCTTATACCTGGCATGGGCTAAGAAGAGGAAGAATGATAAGACATACATGATCTTCTAGAGTCAGGTGGATTCACTGGCCGCTGAGCTTGGCACTTCCCCCCCCCCCCCCCTCTGATCACTACTGCAACTGTGAAGCGCTTCCAGGACTGCAATTTGGAACATGCCCCTTTGATGTGGCTGATGGAATTCTCCCCCTAGCTTTCACCCCTCCCCCCCTCCTGGGGGATCAGCTCAAACCATGTGCTGCGTGCATGAAGTAGCAGCTAACACAGCAGCCTATGCCATGATAGCCACAAAAGGGAACTCACTCACACTCAAGGACTCCCTAGCCCTCCAAAAGACCAAAGCATTCATACCAACATACTAGACCAAAGCCACTAGCAGCAGCAGCAGCAGCAGCAGCAACAACAACAGCAGCAACAACAGCAATGTCAATATCCATAGCAACAGCAACAACAACACTCTGGCACAACTCAAAAACTCCAACTGCAAGGTAGTAAGCCAACTTTTTGCCAGGTATTTTTGCCAGGTGTACATGACTGGAGTTTTTGTAGACATGTTTGGAGAACAATTTTGATCCCTGTACGTACCAGTACGCCCCGGTACATTTTTCACAAATTATTTATTCGTTGACAATCAATCAAACCTTTTGTATGTATAGGATAGTGATATGAAAAAAGGGTTACTACCTTGCATCACTAATAGAGTAGCTTTCCAGCACTCGTCAAAACCTCGCATGATGAACTAAATTTTCTTATTCTAAAGATTATACAGAATAATGCAGTCACTTCAAACTAAGAAAAGTGTTGAACATTGATGGAGCTGCTATAATTTGAAAGTTGGGTAGTTTAACTAGTGCGGTTTGTGTGTAAAAATTGAATTTTATTTTTATTTTTGGTGACAGGTCCCATCTATTTGTGCCGATCATAGGGAATTTTTATTTCGCGCAGTGGCACACCCCTTGTTAATTATGGCCCCTGTTCCTAGCTGGTCTCTCCAAGCAACTCCCACCCTGTAGCTTGTGGCCCAATATGCTACTTCGTAGTAAAGAAGGCTTAACAGCTAACGGCTGTGCGCTGGTGTGTGTGTCTGGGCATAAGCATCCTAATTTGGGACCAGACTCCCTAGACTACAAAAACTCTGGCTACAGGCTAGAGTTTCCCAGCGCCCCTCTACTAGCTCTGCTTCTTAACCTACCAACACACCCTATGAACTACAAGCATCTCACACTCATTACTACCTAAGTAGGAATCCCTACTGCTGAGGCTATCGCACGTAGAAAGTGATAGTGCCTGTTTCAAATCCCTCATTTTTCTTGGTACTTACGAGTGAGTGCACGTGCTTGTCCACGGAAGTCATGGGATTACTGTAAGTAATAACCCCTCCTCCAGTTTTGGTTGGCACATGTCCCCCCTATATGATAAAGAATACCGAGGCGCGCGCGGATGTATTTTTTATTACATAGGGGAGGACACGTGCCAAATGACTCCAAGCAGGAGTATGATATGGGGAGCGTCACAAGGAGGAGTTTTCTTTAGGGTGTTTCTTTTCCAAGGCCGGATACTACGAGGAGGAGGACAAGGAGGAATGGGTTATTAATTTGGTAATCCTCATGGCTTTGGAGGATGAGCAAGGGAGGAGCTCTTTGCTAGCGACCGACGCTTGGTGTTTGTTGCTGCTGTCAAGGGGAGGGGGGGATTCGCCGGGGTGAAAAATTCTGAAAACTTTTGTTGCGCGCATCACAAAACATTCTCTACGTATTTTTGCATGCAACAATTTGAAGTAGGACTATTTTCGCAAGGATAGTTGCTGCCCCATTCTCGTGGTGCTTCCCAATTTGGTATTGTACAACTTTGTTTCATGCGCACCCCAATAATATTTATTCTCAATTTGATTGTTATTTGTTTTTCCACACGAAACTCATCTTTGGTACTAATATCCTCTATGTACACTGATATAGTACAAATTTCTTAACAAATATACGACCTTCTTGATATCCAGCAATCTATTCTGTTTCGTCGCTTTCACAATACTCACACTACGTTTATCGAATATGAAAAGCCAACAACCATATTTTTGTACTAATAAGAAAGTATTTTATCCACATTTTCCATAATGTTGTTCGTACTATGCAATTTTAGCAGCAGACCTATTTATTGCGGCTACCCACATTAGATTTGAATGAAGTACTAACTGCTGTACTATATTTTTGTTACTGTTATTTACTTTTAGAATTTGTGTCTGTTCTCGAGGTAATATTTGTAGTCCTTGTGGTTCTTGTCAAGAGAGTCCATCATGTTCTATTTTTGCTTCCGTTTTGTTTGGTTCGTTTTGGCTTCTTCCTTTTGACGTCGTTTCATATTGTACCCACTTTGCTGTTGGTATGTTTGAAGTAGTTTGAGCTCTAAATCTTTTGTTTGTTGTTCCTGCCTTTGTTTTTCTATTTTGTCTTTGACATATACGTAAAGATCTTGTCCCTCGTCACTCCATCCCTCCTTAATTCCTGACTTACTGTCAGTGAATTTCTTTCTTATCCTTGTCCCCTTTGTTGTGTTGAGCCACGATTCATAGTTGTTGTAAAGGAACAGCAGAGCAAACGCTTCATCGCTTGTAGTGAAAATGTTACTGATTGTTGTTTGTACCATTTTTTTTAAGTCCGTCTCTTTAGGCAAGACTGCTCCAAGAATTCTTTTGAAGAAATATTGTAATTCCGGTGTATTTTTTTGTCAATAGTCTTCGTGCAATTGGTACCTATTTTCTGAGTTCGTGTTTTCATTTTCCTTCATTAGAACTGTTCCTGGGAAACTATTCGGTATCTGTTTGTTTCTTTTATTGCCTATGCATCAATGTGAACAATATGATATGGTTAGTTATTTAAAAAATATGTCTAATGAGAAAAATGTTGTTCTTGTCGGTTCTTACCTTTATATTTTTCCTTGCTAGTGTCTGGGCATTGCGCCTACATGTAGTTATTGCTCTACAGAACATTCCACTCCACTTTGGCGCATGGGCGTTCCATGTTGCTGATAGTGTGTTTTGATGATTCACTTTTACAATCATGGTAATAATCGTCTTTATGTATTGTCTACCTTGTTCGTTTGTTACCGGGAATTTCATTTGCCTGAACGCTAGTTCCTTGACTGTGCTTATTAATGTAATTTTTAATGTTGTTGTCAGTGCACTCTTGCGAATTGCCTTTTGCACTGCTGCTGTTACTGGTGCTATCGGTTTTATCTGTTGTGCTATCATTCGTGTTTTGTGTCTCACTACCTGATACACTGCTTGCTGGGCTGTTTGTTCTCTGTGTATCAATCGTTGTACCCTGAACCGTTGATGTGGAAACATGTTCCACCATTATTTTTTTGTTAAATCAGAAATAGGAACTTACCAACTGTTTGCTTTTCATGTATTTGACGCACCCGTTTTATGGGAGTTGAGTTGTTTTGGAGTATTCTGATTGTACTTTTCATTCACACTGTTGTACCGTGCTAAAATTCTTAGTACTAGTTGTAAGCGCCTGAGTTACTGCATCCTGAGGATTTCAGTACCGGTATCACTAATACTAGTTATTTTTGTAGTATTGTTTCAGTTTTGTGTGGGGTTGTACTGTTGCCTGCCCCTCTTTTTACCGCGCATGCCCTGACAATCTGGAATGCAGTTTCGAGAAAATCCTGGCGCGGACCAAAATCCTTGTGCGGTGTCTAATACTATAGTGTACCCCACCCCAGGAATGGTATGTTCCACTGATAGTACTAGTCTTAGCCCAAGCATAGTAATATCTTGTGTGTCCAGGTGTATTATGATAGTAGTGGTAATGTAGGTATGATAGTAATGACTTATGCTGGAGGGGTGAAACCTTTTTTTGTACAATTCATGTCAACAATCATGGAACGGCGTTTCAGAATTATATTACCGGAACGGCGTTGCAGGCTTTGTGTTCGGAATGTTCAAATTTGAAATCTTTGAGCACCGTATCTCAAAATTGAGGATTGGTGTTTCATATCGTTATGATTTGTTTTGGTCAGTTTAGAAGTTTTCTTTTGGAACGGCGTTGCAGGTTCTACTATTTATTTGCCGTTAAAGTGGTCAGAAAATCTCAAAATATTTGTACATTGTTCCATGATGTTTGTTTGTTGTTAGAGGCGCTGTGGTTTGAAGTTTTGTTGAATATGCTTTTCGCTTCATCGTTTCCGAATCTCTTGCTATGTCATGTTTGGTTGTGTTTTCTGATTTGTTATGCGACAAGTTATTGTTATTGAATTGTAGCAACTTAGATTGCTTTGACACATTTTTTGTTGTTGTTCTCAAAATTATCAATCAAACAATAGTGCCAACGACAAGACGTAATTCGAGAAGTATGTCTAATTCACCAGCAGATGAAGTCGCTGGTGAAGTCACAGATGCAACCGCAGCGTCAGAAGACAATACTATTCCACCACCAGGAGATGCAGCGGCAGTGGCAGCCGCAGTCACAGCCACAGCCCCACCGAAAGCACCACCAACATTGCGTCAAAATGATCTAAAACCTCCTCCTGTCAGTCCAGGGGGTGCAGTCAATGAAACAAAGAAGACGAAACCCAAAAAAAGGCTAAAAAAAGGACGTGATGGTCATCAAACACCATCAGTTGTTCCCCCAACACCAGATCAAGGAGTCACAGGTGCACAACCTCCAGCGTGTTTGGGCAATGATGTCGGTGGTACTTCATCATTGGATTTGTTTGAGGATGACCCCCAATACAAGATTCACACAGATGCAATGAAAAGATGCGTCAAAGCTTGTCTTGAGCAACAGGGTCCTAACAGATTCTCTGAGAATATTTTGACTGATGAACTCATCACTGCCATAAGTTGGGACATTGCATCAGTCTTCAGCCAGCTCATGAATAAGGTTTGGATCGTCATGAAACTCCTTTCTTCTGGAACCCGTCCTGACTTCAGTGAGATAGCAACGGGTGACAAGCCATCATTGGGTCCTATACCAAGGGTTGTTGATGTGATGGTAAATCTTTTCCTACATGACTCGGGTTCACAGTTGATAATGAAGGTATGTATCTTGGATCCAAAGGAGCTGACAACTTGTTTCAAGGAGTACGAGATGAAAGATAAATGGAATGCCTTCCAGTCAGCGCTCAACTCTGTTATCCAAATCAATGATACTAGTACAACAGGTCTAATAGAGAACACCCGGGTTGAAGGACAAGACAAAGTAGCAGAAGGCACATCGCATGCTGTTTGGTCAAAGAATGTTGTTAACTACAACACCATACTGAAGTACATGAAAGTGTATTTAAGCCTACTTTGGTGATACGTACGTTGTGCCAAATCCCCACCTGCACCTTCACAGGATGAGGAAAATTTGTATTTCTATCAACAATTTAAAGACGATGGAAACAAAGGGAAGCTATACGTCTGGCAGATGGTCTCATTCTTTGAAGGTCTTTCCTTTCATCACACACTGAGGCATTTTCTTTCAGCGAGTCACTCCTTTGAACAGTTGGACAATAGAATGAATCAAATTAGGGAGCAGGAAGTTGTGTGTGCACCAACAAGAGAAGGTGTTGGAGCAGTCGAGTCAGTTCCCTTAACTGATTCCCCAAATACCTCAAGTTGGATTGGCCATCGGATGTGTCAAAGGCACCCCTTATGTTTTGAAAGGTCCTCATGTATTTGTGGGTATGCCTCCAACAAGAGAAGGCACAAATTTTTCAAGAAGTCAGCCTGGACCACTTTGTCCAGGCTGTGGATGAGTCATTAGTAGATGACAATTTGTACAAAGAACTATTTCCCAATCTCTATGAGTCTTCGTTTTTGGTTGGATGGTACAAAATACCAGGAGTTGACAATTTGGTGGGGAAAATTCAATTCAAACTGTTATCTTCTCTTCACTTTTGCAAAATTATGGAGCACTGAAAAACTCTGAACAAGTGTTACAGAGTAGGCATTGACTTTGCGAAAAATGTGGTGACTCTTTTTACTGCAAAGTTGTCCGAGGAACGGGACATACTTGTTGAGGATTTTGTTCCAGAAGACAAACAAAATGTGAAGACGTTGTTGCAACATTACCTCCTGAGTTTGTCCTGGGTTGACAATGTGGTTTCCACGCAGGAGCAACTTGAACAGGTGGATCTTGTTTGCAAAGAATTGCTTGACAATGTTCTAACATCTTGGTTGTCCCGTGGTCCTAACGGTACACGTGTCCTGGTTACTAGGATTATGGTTTCCAAAGCAATACGGAAGGTCTCTGCGATTTCTCACAACTTACAATTTTCTACCGGTTGGGGGCCTATTGTTCTTTCCGTTCACAAAGGAACTTCTGTGTGCGGTTTTTCAGAACAAAAAATATGTGTCGGAAGCAAACTTGGAAGTAAGCTTTGTGTCAGGTGAGGATGAAAAGACTTTACAATCTGATGGCAACTCCTTGATCCAACTATTCAAAAAAATCAAGGTACCCAGGACTCAATGTTACAATGCAGCTGGCATTGCAAAGTGGGACTTCCTCAAAAAGCACCTAAACAACTTTGAGACCTTCACTGAAGAAAATGGTGCGTATTCTGTCCAATGGCTAATGTTCAGTAACAAAGGGCTCAATGGAGTGGAATCATTCTTTTGATTTCCTTGGGAAGATAAATCAACGGTCGACTTGGACTCCGCAATTGTTGAAGGTGTTGAAGGTGAAGCAGACAATGATGAAGAAGGAGAGGACAAAGAAAATTCCAACCAACAGCCTGCCGTCCCTAACGCAGTCCAAGATAACCCATCTACAAAGATAAAGGCAAAGAAGAAGTTGTTCCTTTGCCAAGGTACCAAACGAAGGAAGTCTGCATCAGACAATCAAATGGAGAGCCAAAGTACAAGGAGAGGAAGATTTCTCCAAACCTTGGTCATGTTCAAGATCTTGGATACCTTCTGCAAGTTCCTTGTCCAAGACCCAACAATGTAGTAATGCAAAAGCCCTCCGGCAGCGTGAAGGTGTTGTTCGCAGAACCTGATCCCGTGATCCCATATCCTAAATTCACAATTGGCAGTGACGTTACAATCACAGGTATTGCACCACCTGGAACTGATGTAGTGAAGAGTTATGCATCGAAGAGGAAGAACCCTTATCCTCTTTACCCTGGATACATGGTGGTGTACAAGAAACTACCGGATGGTACAAAAGTGAAACGCGCAACCTGGTTCCCTTACGACTGTGTCAGGTCGAATACACCGCAGTACACCAAGTTGTCCAAGGTCTTGAAAGAATGAAACAATGCTGTATTGGGTAGACATGCATAGTCGTGACCACGCACCACCATAGAACATAATGAAGAGTGGTAAAACGGCAAAGAAGTGATCATAGTAGTACTATGTCACTAATACTTCTTCTTCTCCACATTGGGTTGATATTAACCAATCCAATGGTTGTTGACGTAAGAAAGAATCAGAAGTCATGTTTAGTAGAGTACTACTACAATGTATTACTTTCATGTTTTCATATTATTCTACTATTACTTGTAGTACTGCTGTCCAACCTGTTTGTAGTGCTTACTTTGATGTTTTCAGATTCTTCTAGCTACTAGTATTAGTAGTAGTACTGTCCAATCTGTTCATATCATGATGCACAAGAACAGGATGCATTGTCATGGAACAATAAAGTCAACCCCATCCATACTATGAGCAATGTTGATGATGAAATTGCTGGCAATGACACACAGTTGCACTTCAAAACTGATTAGGACTCACTATTTTGGTAAATGTATGATGTCCAGGGACAAAAAATGTTCCAGAATTCATACTGTCTAACACATCAGCTTGAAAAATATACAGTTTGTTTCATAGTCTACCCCATCCATAGTATGAGCAATATTGATGATGAAAGTGCAGGCTATGACACACAGTTGCACCCCAGGAATGACTATTTTGGCAAATGTATGATGTAAAGAAGGGACAACAAAAAGTATTCCAAAATTCATACTGTCTAAAGTATCAGCTTGAAAATTATACAGTTTGTTTCATAGTCTACCCCATACATAATATGAGCAAATAAAATCACTGATAGTGGTATATGTGTAATTGTTTTTATTCATCAAGAAGGATCCTGGATACTAGTATGAATAGGGAAGGATGACAAAAACAATTTGCATGTGCTATGTACCTCTGAACAAAATGTACCATGTGAAGGACTCGAAAGTGTTATGTTCTCGATGGTTAATTCCACTCGTGTTGGGGGACTTGATCCAACGCACACGGTGTCATCAATATCAACCAGTTGTACCGAGCAGCAAACATTACACTAGTTGTAGTTAGTCAACTTTTGTATCAAAAAGTTGGTGTGTCCAGTGGAGATGCCGGTGTGTACGTGTAATCCGTGTTAGAAATACACAGGCCAAAAGTCAGCAGCATACACCCGCTCCACGGTAAGGATGAGTCGCAAACAGTTTATGATGAGTAATTGTACTAAAATACCGGAGTATTTGCCAAACGCCGGATGATGTTAGAAGTAAGAGGTAAATGGAGAACACAACACCCCAATCAGCGTACAAGAGGAAGGTTTTGAAGCCTAGGTTTCTTTTTGATTCTGCGGAGTACTGTGAAAGAAGTAATGAGCTCAATCATGGCGACAGAAACAATGAGCGGAACCCATTCTTATATCATTTTGAAACTGGGTTTGATGCGCTATGTGCCCAAAACGGCCACTTGGTACTCACAATACTTAATGGATGCAACAAGATTGATGATGTGAGAGCAAGACTCAACAGCCAAAAAGGGCATTTTGATGAAGAAGAAGGTTTGGAGATTTGGGAACAATGCTTAAAGTACGTAACGGAGGTACTATTTCCTTTCTATGAGGAAGGCGACACTGATGGCATTGACCACGTGTGGGCTATGGGTATCATTATGGCATACGTTTTATGCGATTATCCTGTATTGAAAGGAACGGAGGACATACAGTGCTACAACAACGTGGGTATTGGACGACCAGTACAATCCAGAGAACGAGAGAGGCTCAAACTGAATGGTCGTACTTTCCCACCAAAGGAATGGTGTAACCTGATGCCGGAAGCCAGAAAACACATAAAGGAATGCATACATTTTAACCCGGGTAACCGTCCCTGTCTGACAAGCCTTTGGTTGAACAAGTGGCGCACAACAACTGAAGAGGCAATCATTGAAAGGTACCATAGAAGGTACATAGAAGAAACCAATGACATAAAGGAACGAAAGAAAGGAACTGAGAAAAACAAGATTAAAGACAATTGGAATTCATTCATGAACGAAGCGACAATACAGTCTAAGAGGAAAAAACAAAAACTAAAACAATTAGCAAACAAAGAGAAAATGGAGAAAGAAGACGGAAACAAGAGAAACAGTGTGCACTGGTTACATCTTTACAAAAAACATTGGAAATCACTGGAAGATTTGGAGGAGTACAACAACTATCCTGTTCCGGGTGGCGCATGGGGACGTGTAAAATAGTACTAATAAGCTTTATGGCAAAACTTATCCCTACTTAGGAATACGTACACGTTCCTGTCCTCGTTAAAAACGTAAATATAAAAATTAACTACTGTGAAAAACGTTTGTTACAAATGAAGAAGTCAGAATTGCCATTCCAGACAACTCAATCTGAAACACTGTTCCAGAAACTTAACCCTGAAATGCCATTCCAGACGTTGTGCGGATTTTCCCTTACAGAGAATTGTTATCTCCAGCACCGTTCCAGACACTTAACACTGCAATGCCGTTCCATATATCGTGCTTATTTTCCATTCCAGGCACATCAATGTGCCTTACCGTTGAAAACACTTAACCCTGCAACGCAATTCCAGACAATGTGCCTATTTTCGGTTCTACAGATTTCAATGTGCAAAGGCGTTCCAGACACTTAACCCTGCCACGGAGTTACGGACATTGTGCTTATTTCCTACTCAAGATAATTCAATCTGAAACACTGTTGCAGACATTTAGGGAATTAAATTGAAAACACCCTTTCAAGACACTTAACCCTGCAACAGCGTTCCAAACATTGAGCGTCCGATAACTGTCACGCGACCCAACGCGACCCCTCCCAAGCCCTATTTTGAGGAAATCAACCCTGCTTTTGTTATGCGTAAGGGCAATATTTTAGTTTCACAATTTTTTGTGGTAAAGAGTTTCAATCCCCCTCAGGTTGCGACCAAAACTCTCCCCGAGGACTCAAAATGTCCCTTGATCTCTCAATTTTGACTAAATTGATTTAAAAAATCTATTTCTTGCCACCAAACTTCCTAACCTTAACCCAAGATATGAAATAAAATTATTTTCAGAAGTGTTTGTTTGCTCCTTTGCCGCATTCCACACTGTGTACAAAATACCACAATAAATACACAGTACAAAAACCATGTACAAGTCTTCAGGTAATGAACATGTGTGTGCTCCGTACACTGAAATCTCTTAAAAAAAACAAGTGAAAAGACCCTGCAAACACAGCAGAAAAACCCTCAAAGACATGATTTATTTTTGACAGGAATTCTGATCATCGAAATCACTGATGTCATTAACTTCCATTTTGACGACCCTGCAACAACCCTTCTGTTTCTCCTTCACTAGAACAGACCATGAAGGTTCACCACCATACAAATAGTGCAAAATGACACCAACTTAGATACCTACACATTACTCTACTTCATTTTTGATCGGGAATGGTATTCAAACGGCAAAGATAACGACAACTACGGGCCCTACTCCGACCCATCTCTTTCCCCTTGGATAAAGGAGAGAATGGAGGCAGACATGTACAAATCCTACCAGGTTTGAACACCAGCATGTTACTCTACTGATTTGCTGACCAGGAATGACAATCAAAGGGCGATCAAATGGCAAATTAGGAAGATCCAAACACCATTCCCATTTTGACAACCATTCTATTTCTCCTACTGTAGAACAGACCATGAGGGCTCACCACCATACAACTAGTACAAAATGACACCAACTCGAATACCTACACATTACGCTACTTTAATTTTGATTGGGAAGGGTATTCAAACAGCAATCAAGCGGTGTTTTGGAGCGGCGTTTCGAGCAGCAGGAAGCCAGCAGCGAGCAGCAGCGTTTTGGAGCAGCAGGAAGTCAGCAGCGAGCAGTGGCGTTTCAAGTGGCGTTTGGAGCAGCAGGAAGCCAGCAGCCAGCAGCAGCGTTTTGAGCAGCGTTTTGGAGGAGCAGCAGGAAGCCAGCAGGAAGCCAGTGGAAAGCCAGCAGCCAGCAGCCAGCAGCTTTTTGGAGCGGCGTTTTGAGCAGCAGGAAGCCAGCAGCCAGCAGCCAGCAGCCAGCAGCCAGCAGCCAGCAGCCAGCAGCCAGCAGCCAGCAGCCAGCAGCCAGCAGCCAGCAGCCAGCAGCCAGCAGCTGCGTTTCAACCAGCAGGAAGGAGCTTATTTCTTGTCATACACCGTTCGGGGATTAAACAAAAATGAAACGACAATCAATCATGTTGAAATAAACAGCGTTGGAGATGCACCAATAAAGAAAGTTGTGTACGAACTTGCAATCAAAGAATTCTAAAATGGAATCCTAACCCTCACTTACCTGTACCGCAGTTGAAAGAAGGATTACAAATCATTACTGATTTCCCCGGCTTTCACTATCGACTCCATTCTTTTTGTTTCTAAACCAGCCATTGTCTCACGGAAATGAAACAACCATCGTTCCCTATTTCCAAGGACAAAGAAGTTATCTTTACTACCAAGGTTTTGGACCATGGCAACTTCAGACTCGATTGCATTGCACTCAAACAAATATAATTTGTTGCGCAACACACCTTGCTTCACCAATGCGTGGCAGTCTCTTCTCCCTTCAGCCCTCTTGCTCAAGATTGGGTCAACAGAAAGAAAGCAATGAGGAATGGCGTAGTAACCATCGTGTGCTAATTCAAAACCGCTGACAGAACTTCCAGGGGGAAAGGGCCTTCAAGATGAAGCAGGCACAGAATCTGACATGGATAAACTTGCAGACCATGTCCGTCCAGTAGGTCTAGTTGAAAATTTGCCCAGTCGTACCATGCGTTGGACAACTGTCCAGAATCAGACTTAAATGATGGATGAGCGCAAAAAAGTAACCCCATACGACGATAAATGTCATACTTCTTGTGCTCTGTGGATCCACAAAGTGTGTTGGTCCCCGCAGCCAGAAGAACCACGTTGCAACAAAATTTGAGAACATCCAATGGAAACCATGGCACACTTGTGTTTTTCTTTTTGTCCCACTTCATGTAAGGCAAACCATCCCTAACTGAAATCAAAAACTTAGACCAGGCTGACCGACTGCCCTCTGTAGGATGACTCACTCCTGTAAAAGATTTGTGATGAAACAGATTTGGGTTCTCTTTGCAGGAGCCTCCACTTCACTTTTATGGTTGTTCTCACTAGCTGCGGAGTCCCATCCCGTTGGAGGACCAAATAATTTCATGTACTGTGATAAATGAAAATACATGTGATTCTTCACCAGATTGTTACCCTTTCCATTACTTCATTGTAGATAATTATTTATACAGTTAATGAAATGAACAACCATCTTATCAAGATTTAATACACCCTTGTTGTCTTCTTTGAAAACCTCATCAAATGTTCCAGCATATTTAAGGAACTCTTCCATACCCAACAACAACTCAAGGGCGTAGATACGTCCATCAATTTCTTCCTCACACTTTTGATTGGTTCCTATTCTCAAGATTTGTTGTTGTTCTTGGGGACAACAACAATTGAGAACCTTCAGCAGACAAAAGTGTGAGCATCTGAATATAAAGCATGCCAATGTACTGGTTCCCTCCTTCTTTGCTGTATGTATTGACTCAGAAAAATTGGTTCGCGGAAAATTGCGATCGGATTGCCTCTGAACAGCACCACCATAGTAACTTGCTATACAGTCCATTTCACCTAGTAGCCGTGTGTTATCACCTAAAAAATCCTCACGGAAAGTCTCTGCGGCTTGCTTTGTGCAACCAAGTTGGTGCATATGGAGTCTCTCTCCTGGTGACGCTAGATGAATATTATGTGGGTTTTCTCCAAAATCAAGATCATGAAACGCGTTACCGTTATGAACACGGTGATGGGAGACATTCTTGAAATACTGTTCAACATTCACTCCTTCCCCCACAGTCGGGGAAGTAAAATTGGACATCTTTCATAACCAAACGGATTGATACTCTTCCCCATTTTTGTGATTTGACACCTGCATGTTCCCGCTTTCGATTGAAACAGGAATCTTCAGGAACATTCACACGAGAGTTGTTACCGTGTGCTCTCGGACAATTGCAATGCCTACAGATCATCTTTGTATTTGCCATTTGATAATGTCCACAAAGTTGGTCGTGCTGGAGAGTATTGCCTATGAAGTACACGACCACAAATTTCATTCAAACAGACCATTTCTTATTGTTCCAAGGCAAATTAGACCATTTGATACCATCCGTTAGGTTACAGGCTTCTTTCAAAGAAGAAAGAGCGCAACAAAGACCAGAGTGAAGATTGTTCACATTGTCAATTGATTCGTTACCTTTATCACGTGAACCTGTTGGATGAAAATATATAGTTTCCCAAGCATCCGACCGACAGTTCCAAGTTAAGGTGTTGAATATGCCAAGTGTCATGTTCAGTGGGGTAAGAGTGCTTTGACCACTATTGTCAATTGCAATTCCATCCATGTAGAGAATGATAGGCCCCAACATTTCATTCAAATCTTTTGTGCATCTCTTTCCCCAAGTATTGATCCACCATTCACTGTGGTGGAGTTCGTCTATATCAATATTGCCTTGTAGTTCCGGAAAACGGATTGGTAACGTTGAGTCTTCAGCATGGGGGAAAGACAGGTTTTCTTCTTTTACCAATGTGACCTTTGTTAACAGGGAACAAAGTGCTTTTCAAAATGACCAAACATAGATTTCCTTACAAATGGGAACATCACTAGTTGTCATTGATTTCTTAGAATACCAGTCAATAAGATGAGGTTCAAACCCATCACCTTTTATTTCAGGCACAGTTGCGGAAATATCACTCAGAACTCTTGACCTTGTCTTTAGGAGGTTGCCTTTTGTCCATGAAAATAAATGGAGATGCTCCAATTTGATAGCCCATTCGTACAATTCCTTCTCTGCAACTAGTGGTATGCTATGATTCCGCATAATTTTCATTAGCTTGATCTTTACCATCAGTTCATCTGATACATGCCTCCCGGCACTGGGCGTCATAATTGCCATGTTGGTATCACAGTGGGAATCATCAACATCAATGCCGTTGCCTTCTTCATCATTTACACTGGAAGAGTAGGGGGCCTCTGTACTCTCACTTCCTTCATCCTCATTGTCATTGTTAGGAAAGAAAAAATTGTCCTCGGATACAGTATCATCGTCATCCTCTATGTTGGTTAATTGCCGACCAATCAAGGCACGCCCAATTGGTTGGACAGAAGGGTCCTACATAACTTGATTGTTGAGCACCTCTGGTAATGTACTGACACTACTCTGTGGACCATTACAGGTGTTCAATAGACCTTATTGTTGAGTAGCATCCTTGACCTTCTTTTATTTTCTAATGAATACGCAAGAGGCAAAATTGACTACACCCGAAGATTGCCTGTAATATGAATAGCATGCTGCGTCATTCAAAATATGGTCCAGAAGACCGGGAGAAACAACTACTCCCATTTTCTTTCTTAGCCGAGCTGTAAACAAGGTTGGTTTCATCTTCTTGATGAACTTCTTCTTTTCCCTTCCTTTAGTGATCGGAGGAGAATTCAAATCGCAATGATTACAATAAACCTGATATAAAGGATTGCGGACCATCGTTACTAGTAATGTCTTACCATATGATAGCCAGTAATAGCAATACAAATGAGGAACGGAGTGAGATTGAGAAATTGCGGCCATGCACTGTTTGTTTCAGGCATCAAACTCAGTAACATGCCACGAATTTGGAAACAGAGGCCAGCGGGGTAGAATAATGTACTACTCTGCATCAAAATATTAGGATTTTAACATTAATTTCAATAAGTAGGGTGAAATTACAAAGGGGGACCAATGGAGTTTGGCCCAAATATTGCGCGTGATTCCAAAAGAACCGCAAATCTCGTTTGTGTGACGAAGCTCTCATTTTGAGCCCAGCAGCCTGGATATTCATCATCATTTGCTCTCTAGCAAGAAATAGGTCTACAGACTAATTCTAGCTTTTTTTAGCATATTGTTCTCTGGTCCCTAGTTTGCTGTATATTGGTGGTGTGTTCTAGGAGTATTGAAACTAGTGATAGGAGAAAGGTGCTCAAAATACGACTGGAATAATACTACACGACAGAAAAACCTAGTACTTGAAATCACGCAGAAAATAGTGCTGATGACTCAGAAAATAATACTAGAAAGTACGTAGAAAATAGTACTGATGAGTCTGAAAATACTACTAGAAATCATGTATAAAATTGTCGTCGTATGCCTCTAGTAGTAGAAGGTACTAACGTACTAACGTAGTAATATAGTAGTGTGTAGGTAGATATGGATAAGTGTATTAAAACTAAGATTGTGAGCAAGCTGTCAACTACTCCGTTGAAAAGTTTGTCTTTATTTACTAACAGTTGCAAAGGCGTTGGACTTGAAATCCAAGGGTCTTGCACATAGAGAAATTAAGATATGTAGATCATCCAGACTTCAATATTGAAGGCCGGCTGGTGTGGCATTGCTGCTGACATCTAATTTCAGATTTTCTTGAATCGTGGGAATTCAATCATGAGGGTTTGAATACCACACTCTTTTTCTTCTCATAAAATTTTCAATTGGTGGCACGGAATTTTTGGTAGTCGCGTGCAACCAGTATTCCATAGATAGGAAATTTGTAATTGGCGTGATATGGTTTTAGGTTCCGAATATTCATCTGTTGGACAACCTGCTGATTTTCTAAGAGGAAGGAAACTGCTCTGTTGGTATGGATTTGCTGAATAACGTAGGGGCCCTTGCTTCTTGCTTCGAAAGCTCCAGGAATTTGCTTTTCATTTTTCATCATAATTTGGTCTCCAACACTATAATAATGAAGCTTCCGTTGACTATTTTCTTTCATGGCATAATTGTCAATTTGAGCTTGTCTTTTGTTTTTGACCATGACCAAGTCACTGATTACAGGGATTGGTAGAAACATATCTTGATGGAATACGAGAGCGCCTGGTGTTATTCCAAAGGTCTTGTGGATAGTGAATCTAACAGCAAATTGAGCAGACACAAAGACACTATCAATGATGCCGGTGGCTTCCTGAAGAGCTTGTGGTGGATTGGTGTTCAGCTCTGTTCTCATTGCAGACTTGATGGTATCATGGACTCTTTCAAGGACAGCATTTGACTGTGGGTTTTGAACCAAGCAAACCTTCACCTTGATTCCAATGTTGGCAAGGTGAAGTTGAAAGTCATTGCTCACAAAGTTGGTTCCTTGGTTGATGATGCAGTTGACTGGTTTTGGATATCTGGAGAGCCAGCCATTGTCAAGGGCATGGACTGCCATGAGGCTGGTTGGGTTTACTTGCGACGCTCTGATTATTTCAAGGAGGTTGGTTCACATATCCATGATGGTGAATCCATTGAAGGAGATGGTTCCATGGCCGGGGATCTTGATATTCCAAGGACCAATTCCATCGATTGCGATAGTATCCGAAGGAACATACTGGTGTTCTTTGGTTGAGAGTTGGCTATGGCTTTGGTGTGTGTTCTTGTATCTTCATCAAGCATCACAGGAACGACAGAAGGAATTGATTTGGTCCTTCAAGTTTGTGGCGTATACAAATTGGTTAATGGTTCAATACAGCCTTTCAGTGCCGGCATGGCCAAGCACATGGTGGTGATATTTGATTGTGGCTTGTACTTGGTTTGGAGGGAGCACAATTTTCTTGCGACTGTTGGGGGACTCAACAATTTGCAAGTCTGTGCCATTGAAGTTTTCAGTTGTGTACCTTGGATTGGTGGAGATATCTACGTTGGAAGCTTGGTCTTGGTCAAGTTGGTCAAACGCTAAGGGATACATGGGAATATCTTCCGGATAGTTGAGAAACAAATCAGAAAGAGAGAGAACGCTGTTGGTTGGATTATCCGTCGGGTATCACGACAGAAAATACTACTAGAAATCAAGTGGTATCACGACAGAAAATACTACTAGAAATCACATACACGGCACCTATTTTGGAAAATAGTAAAGTATCATGCCATTGTCAGAGCAGAAAACAGTACTAGAAATTGTGCAGGAATTCTACGGTGAATTTTGGAAATTACTTTAGTATCAGGCCATTGTCAGAGCAGAAAACACTACTAGAAATCGTGTAGCAATTCTACGGCATGATACTTTGGAAATTACTAAAGTACCACCGAAGTTACTAAAGTACCATCCCCTCCTTCGCACCTTTTTCACGCCCATTGAGTCTGTTTTGAACCCCTGAGCCCTTTTATTTTATTTTACTTAGGCAGCGTTTTTGCGAGTGCATGTGCTCTCTCGTACGAGCCATGGTCTTACTATATGTAACTACCCCTCCTCCGTTTTGGTTGGCAAGACTCATCCCCTCTCTAAAGAAAAATTCAAGGCGCGCGCGCCAAGAATTTTTCTTTAGATAGGGGATGAGTCTTGCCAACCAAATCGACTCCGAGTAGTATTGGGGGGGAGTTTTCTTTAGGATGCTTTCCTTTTTACGAGGGCCGAGGAGGAGAGCAAGGAGGAGGGGTAGTTAGGTATGTAATACCATGGTCGTAAGGGAGAGCACAAAGGGAAGGAGGGGGGGAGCTTGCTAGCGAGCGTCGGTTGCTTGTAGTTGCTGCTGTTGGGGGGGGGCTTCTTGTTGCTAGTGAGCGTTGCTCTTTGTTGCTGCAGTTTCGCGGGGGGACAAGGATAAACCTGATCTCCCCACAGTCCACCGTGTTGTATGTGTGAAAAATTACTTTAGTACCGGTTTTGATACTAAAGTAATTTTTCGGACTCCGTGTTAATCCAATCAAAAAGTATTTTTAGAATATTTTCACACACAACTCCGTGTGTTCAGCAAGAACTGCTTGCTCAACACACGGAGTTGTGTGTGAAAATATTCTAAAAAATACTTTTTGATTGGATTAACACGGAGTCCGAAAAATTAATTTACCGGTACGGTAGTAGGATCTAGTAGGATCCCTACTAAATCCTGGATTTTGGAAACTTCCCCGTACAGTAGGATCTAGTAGTATCTCTACTAAGTCCTGGATTTCAGAAACTTAATCACGCATATATTTTCAGCCGTTCTTACCGTTCAAAAGTATTTTTAGTGTTTTGTCTTAAGTAACTTAGTATTTTTAAGCTTTTGTCACAGACCAACTCCGGGTGTTGTTGAGCAATATATATGGCAAAGAGGGAGCTAACGCGGGATTAGCAATAGCAACAGGGATTTCGCTCATTTGATTCCTTCACATTGGTGTGTAGAATCAAGTAGAATCCCTACTGCAACCTTGATTTATTGCTGTTTTTTCCCCATTGTAATTCATTATTTCAAAATCAACCACTTTGCAAAAGCAATTTGCAAAAGCAACTCCTCCCCCCCCCCCCCCCCCCCCCCCGACAATGGGAATAGACCCTCTAACTGCTTCCTTTCCTATTAGTACAACAACAAGCAACCCATTCTTCTATCATACTACTGTAGTAAGTTATTGACGGTCCTTTGTTTGCTGGGGGGGGATGGTGTTTCCATTTCATTTGAGTAGGCGTCGTCGTCGTGTCGTCGTCGTCGTCGTCGCCGTCAACAGTCATTCGTTTATTCCTATCTCATGACACTCTTCTTCTTTGCTTTTGACCATGGGAATACTTCCTATCTTATTACAACAACAAGAAACCCATTCTAGTATCACACTGTAAGTCATTCTTGCCAGTCCTTTGTTTGCTTGGGGGGAAGATGGTGTTTCGATTTGATTTGATTTGATTCGTCGTTGTCAACAGTCATTTGTTTATTCCTAGTATCTCACGACACTCTTCTTCTTTTTGCTTCTTTTGACCATGGGAATAGCCCCTTCCAGCAACCATGGTTCGAACTACTATTCCACCCTGAAAGAGCAAGGCTGCTCCAGCTCCTTCTTGGACTGGGTCTAATGCTCAAGATCTTTGGTCGCGGACTCGGTCATCCTCTACTGACGCAACGGCAACAACGAATTCTTCTTACGGACGCAACAGCAACATCTACACAACAACAGCAACAACAACCCAACGACAATCTGTAGCAGACAGCAAGTCTACATTGAAAGGCTAGGTTTACCATATTGTGCCCTTGCTGCGTGGGTTACTCTTTTTTGTACACAAATTTAATTTGTGTTACATAAGAGTACAGGGCTATACCATTATTATAGACCCACAACAGCTTTATCATAGGTTCACCTCTGCTTGAAAAATATGACTTGATCAAGAGAGATACTCCACAATTGTCTCGCCTCACGGCGTCTGCCTGCTGCTCCAATCTAGGGAAATTGTGTATTCACGGCGTCCAAACCGAACAACGTGCTGTTGCTGCTACTCTCGCCCTGGCATCTGAACTACAAGCACCGCATTGCTCCGATCTAGGGGACTAGTGTATCCACGGCGTTCGAATTACAAGCACTGTCTTGGATCATTGCAATTGATACGGGCAGCGATACGAGCTGCGATACTACAGCAAGACGCGTCCTTCCCCATCTTGTACCCGGCCCGGCCAACAGACTCAATATTCATCATGACTTGCTCTCTAGCAAGAAATAGGTCTACAAACTAATTCTAGCTCTTTTTTTGGCATATACCCTGGTCCCTACTCTGCTGTGTATTAGTCTGTTCTGGGAGTATCGAAAAGAGTTCTAGGTGAATAGTGCTCAGAATACGACTGGAAATCACGACAGAAAATTCTACTACGTCCGAGAACTGTTTCTCTACCCCCCGCGGGCTATCGCGCGGTATTTTTACAATTCTCGACCCTATTTTTTAAATTTCCTATCTTTTTAGGTCGCGTGTCTACTAAAATACCTCGCGCGTCGCACACCTTTACTTTCGAGACAATATCTCGTCACTCCTCAAATAAAATTACTATTTTAGGGTTAAGGATATCATATCCTTTCGTGACAAGCACTATTTTGTGTACAACTTGTGCACGAATGACTTATTTCATTTTCTCAACATGTTGCCACCATATAATGGGCTCCGTCCCAAATCCTCCAACTCCAACTCAAATCCAACTCCAAACAATCCCATTTTCATTACAATGGATAGGGACCTGTCCCCCCCCCCTTGTATCTCATAAACCAAGAACTCCAAAAATTGGTAGGATAGGCAAACGATTCTAGACAACAATACGAACAAGGCCTGCAAGTCTCAATGCGTTAGAAGCAATAGGAGGGCCTAGCAGAGGACTCCAAATCCGAATTTTCACCTCCACAGAAAACACCCCCTCCAAACCCAAGGGACAGCAGATATCTCCATACTGAAGGCGCCGCGGGCAACGATATTGCAGGGATCCCTTCATTATACTAAGAAGGACAAGGCCTGCAAGTTTCGAATCGATTGATTGAGTGGATTGGAAGTATCTAAGTGGCAAAGCTTTGGACACACGAGGTCCATTTTGAAGGGAAACAAGGGAAAAAAACGGTGAATATTAATATCTCCATACTGAAGTCACCGCGGGCAACGATATTGCAGGGATCCGTTCATTATACTAAGAAGGACAAGGCCTGCAAGTTTCGAATCGATTGATCGAGCACATAAGAAGAATCAAACCGGTGAAGCAGAAGGGAGAAATTTGGTTGTATTTCAAGGAAGCAACCCAAATAACGGCGACAGCAGATATCTCTATAACAACGACACCAACAGCAACGATATTGCAGGGTCCCCTTGATTACATCTATGAGAAGACGCCCGCCAAGTTTCGTATTGATCCATTGAGCGGATTAGAAGGAACGGACTCAACATAGAAAAGTGACAAATTTGGTTGTATTTCAAGGAAGCAACCCAAATAACGGCGACAGCAGATATCTCCATACCGAGGTCGCCGCTGTCAACGATATTGCAGGGCTCTCTTCATTACATCTAGAAGAACACGCCGCCCAAGTTTCGGATTGATTGATTGAGAGGAATAGAAGAATCGAACCGGTGAAGCAGATTGGGAAAATTTGGTTGTATTTCAAAGAAACACCCCAAATAACAGTCACAGCAGATATCTCTGGACCAACGGCACCAACAGCAACGATATTGCAGGGTCCTCTTCATTACATATATAAGAACACGCCGCCCAAGTTTCGAATTGATTGATCCAGCGGATCAGAAGAATCGAACCGGTGAAGCAGAGGGGCAAAATTTGGCTACATTTCAAGGAAGCAACCCAAACAACAGTCACAGCAGATATCTCTGCACCAACGGCACCAACAGCAACGATATTGCAGGGTCCTCTTCATTACATATATAAGAACACGCCGCCCAAGTTTCGAATTGATTGATCCAGCGGATCAGAAGAATCGAACCGGTGAAGCAGAGGGGCAAAATTTGGCTACATTTCAAGGAAGCAACCCAAACAACAGTCACAGCAGATATCTCTGCACCAACGGCACCAACAGCAACGATATTGCAGGGTCCTCTTCATTACATATATAAGAACACGCCGCCCAAGTTTCGAATTGATTGATCCAGCGGATCAGAAGAATCGAACCGGTGAAGCAGAGGGGCAAAATTTGGCTACATTTCAAGGAAGCAACCCAAACAACAGTCACAGCAGATATCTCTGCACCAACGGCACCAACAGCAACGATATTGCAGGGTCCTCTTCATTACATATATAAGAACACGCCGCCCAAGTTTCGAATTGATTGATCCAGCGGATCAGAAAAAAACGACTCAACATGGATGGGAAAGATGATGGGCAAAATTTGGCTAAAATATGGGCTTCCAAGCCCCGGCCCGGTTGCTGTTGTTGCTCTTGCTTTGCAACGTGAGGAGGAGGAGCGTTTCGCTGATTTGTTGCCGCTTGCCGGTGGAGGAGCAGCGTTTTGCTGATTCGTTGCCGCTTGCCGGTGGAGGAGGAGCGTTTCGCTGATTCGTTGCCGCTTGCTGGTGGAGGAGGGGCGTTTTGCTGATTCGTTGCCGGTTGCCGGTGGAGGAGGAGCGTGTCCAATCGACGAGTCGTTGCCGTTGTTGTTTCCAACGAGCCTATTCAAATAGATGATATGATAATTGAACAAAATGGGTGAGTATCTATTGATGTTCTACATAGATGTAGTAGAGTAAATAATATCAACAGAAAAATATAATCTACACGCCACTAACCAAGACTGTGCTGTTGCTGTTCCTGTTGCTGTTCCTGTTGCTGCTGTTGCCGACGATTGTTGTTGCTGTTGCTGTTGGCGACGATTGCTGTTTGCGGATTGATTGCTGTTGCCGGCGATTGCTGTTGCCGACGATTGCTGTTGGCGTCCGATCAATTCGATGCTGACGCCGATGCCAACGCCTCCGATTCGTCCGATCGATTCGAAAATTGCCTCGATGTCGTCCCTGAAATAGTAAGAAGAAAAGCCAAAGTTAGAAAATACATCATCTGTAATTTGGTTGGTACAGCAGAGCATTGTTGATTTATCTCACGTTGTTCACTTACCGTCGTTCCGACAATCAACCCGATGAAATTGTAGTTGCTGCCGTAGAATACTTCTTACTCCATGTCACGAAAAACAGTATCTTGTTCCAGTTGATATAGAGGCAAGGGATGCAGGTTCATTGATTTCAAGACGTATATGTAAGGCTGCAGTCCAAACAATATCTATCCATCAATTTCCCTCTCGTCCAATGCTTTCTATTGTCATGCAGTACAAGGCTGTTATTTCGGACTAAAATAAATGAGAACGGATCGTTGTGCTCAAAGAGGGTCGGATCCCACGTTCTCGGACGGAGTGTTGATTGCAAGAACCAACACTCTACTCAAATAAGTCGGATGTAAGAAGGCAGATTATGAAGTGTATTTATTTTTTGTTGCGAGGTAGATTGTTTTTTTTGTTGCGAGGTAGAAAAAGTGATTTTTTTTGTCGCGAGGTAGAAAATAACATTACTGTGTGTTTGTGTGAGAGAGTTTTTTTTTTTTTTTTCGCGTACGATTTTCTTTTTCCTTGTAGATCATGTAGAATTCTACATGATTTGGTACAAGTGTAGAATCCTACACGTTTTTAGTAGTACTGTGATCCGTTTGAATTTTTTGAACGGTCGAACGTTGGAATTTTTTTAACGTTCGAACGTTAGAATTAATTTGGAATTAGTACTGAATCTACATGCTAGCTAGTACTGTGCTGTATGTGATCCGTTTGAATTTTTTTAACGTTATGTTCGAACGTTTGAATTTTTTGAACGGTCGAACGTTGGAATTTTCTTATTAGTACTGAATCTACATGCTAGTACTGAATGTACGTACATGGTACAGGGAGGTAAATAACTTGCGAGAAGTCCACATATACGAACAAATAATTACTGAATTTGCGAACAGGATGTAACCCTAACCATATTGGGAACAACTTTGCCACACAGAATGCCAAAAATGATGTGGTTTGACTCTCCAAAGGGCAAGCATGAGGGTATTTTTGGTGCAATTGCAGGGCACAAACTAACTTATTGGATAGTAATGACTCAAAAAGTATCCGGTCCAAGCAATGAATACATTCATCATGACTCATCAAATGCATATTGGGAATAACTTTGTCACACAAAATGCCCAAAATGTTGTGGTTTGAATATACAAATGGCAAACATGTGGGTATTTTTGGTGCAATTCCAGGGCACAAACTAACTTCTTATTGGGTAATGACTCAAAAAGTATCGGGTCCAAGCCATGAATACATTCATCATGACTCATCCAATGCATATTCGAAACAACTTTGTCACATAGAATGCCCAAAATGTTGTGGTTTGACTCTACAAATGGCAAACACGGGGGTATTTTGTGTGCAATTCCAGGGCACAAACTAACTTATTCGGTAATGACTCAAAAATTATCTGGTCCAAGCCATGAATACATTCATCATGACTCATCAAATGCATATTGAGAACAACTTTGTCACACAGAATGCCCAAAATGTTGTGGTTTGACTCTCCAAATGGCAATCATGGGGGTATTTTTGGTGCAATTCCAGGGCACAAACTAACTTATTGGGTAATGACTCAAAAAGTATCGGGTCCAAGCCATGAATACATTCATCATGACTCATCCAATGCATATTGGAAACAACTTTGTTACATAGAATGCCCAAAATGTTGTGGTTTGACTCTACAAATGGCAAACACGGGGGTATTTTTGGTGCAATTCCAGGGCACAAACTAACTTATTCTGTAATGACTCAAAAAGTATCTGGTCCAAGCCATGAATATATTCATCATGACTCTTCCAATGCATATTGGAAACAACTTTGTCACATAGAATGCCCAAAATCTTAAGGTTTGAGTCTCCAAATGGCAAACATGTGGGTATTTTTGGTGCAATTCCAGGGCACAAACTAACTTATTGGGTAATAACTCAAAAAGTATCTGGTCCAAGCCATGAATATATTCATCATGACTCATCAAATGCATAGTGCGAACAACTTTGTCACATAGAATGCCCAAAATCTTAAGGTTTGACTCTCCAACTGACAAACATGAGGGTATTTTTGGTGCAATTCCAGGGCACAAACTAACTTATTGGGTAATGACTCAAAAAGTATCCGGTCCAAGCAATGAATACATTCCTCATGACTCATCAAATACATATTGGGAACAACTTTGTCACACAGAATGCTGTAAATGTTGTGGTTTGACTCTCCAAATGGCAAACATGGGTGTATTTTTGGTGCAATTCCAGGGCACAAACTAACTTATTCGGTAATGACTCAAAAAGTATCTGGTCCAAGCCATGAATACATTCATCATGACTCATCCAATGCATATTGGGAACAACTGTGGCACATAGAATCACCAAAATCTTAAGGTTTGACTCTACAAATGGCAAACATGGGGGTATTTTTGGTGCAATTCCAGGGCACAAACTAACTTATTGGGTAATGACTCAAATAGTATCGGGTCCAACCCATGAATGCATTCATCATGACTCATCCAATGCATATTGGGAACAACTGTGGCACATAGAATGACCAAAATCTTAAGGTTTGACTCTACAAATGGCAAACATGGGGGTATTTTTGGTGCAATTCTAGGGCAAAAACTAACTGATTGGGTAATGACTCAAATAGTATCGGGTCCAAGCCATGAATGCATTCATCATGACTCATCCAATGCATATTGGAAACAACTATGACACATAGAATGCCCAAAATCTTAAGGTTTCACTCTCCAACTGACAAACATGAGGGTATTTTTGGTGCAATTCCAGGGCACAAACTAACTTATTGGGTAATGACTCAAAAAGTATCTGGTCCAAGCAATGAATACATTCCTCATGACTCATCAAATACATATTGGGAACAACTTTGTCACACAGAATGCTGTAAATGTTGTGGTTTGACTCTCGAAATGGCAAACATGAGGGTATTTTTGGTGCAATTCTAGGGCACAAACTAACTGATTGGGTAATGACTCCAAAAGTATCCGGTCAAAACTATGAATACATTTATCATGACTCATCAAATTATTATTTTCCTTCTGAATCCGATTCGTTGAGAGTCTGATTCAAAGGCTTCTGAAGAACAGCAACGCTGCGTTAGTGTGTTAGTAGACGAACGATTGTACTCTACGCGTGACAATTGTGTTTGGATACTTTCGGCAACGGATAATCGGACTACAGGCGAGACTAGAGAAACGCCAGATCTCTTCTTGCTGTGACTTATTCAGATTGCAGCGAGACAGACCTTAGTATGTAGATTACAAGTAGTTGGTAGCAACTAGTGTGAATTTTGGGATATAAATCAGTTGAATGTTAAAAGTATGAGATAAAGTGAAATCTTGCCGAAATGCAAGATATCTCTTTTATTGAGATGAATACGTTGCAACTGCTGTTGCGTAGTGCTGAGATTACTCGCTGATTATTTCCGTACATGTATTAGTCGTTGACCATATATATTTGTATGCATGTATATGTATTGTGTGGGAATCACATGCCAACGGTTTTCTTCTCTTGTTCCGTTAGGAAGACTCCATGAAATGTTTATCATTAAGGTCAGGAATTGCTCCTGTAGCTCGTGTGATATTTTATGAAATCAGAGTTTGCTCACCGAAGAACAATGGCAATATTGTAGGACAGGGATTGCTCACCGTTTATGCGCGATGGGAATCAGTGCGCCGTGGGAATCGATATCCTGTGGGAATCGATTACTTAGATGGATACGGGACTCATTGATTCATGTGCGTAGGAAATCTACCCTTTGGTAGCTTTGATACTTCTGGTCACGAAAGGAATTTAATACTCCCCATGTCTCCTTGTGAAGGGTCATCACGCTCTACATGATGCGTCCATCATCCTGGAGAAGGTCGCCAGTATTACCACAGAAGTGGAAGATGGGCCTGAGCAGTGGATACACAACTGAGTGACTCCAATGCTTGGTAAGAATGTCTGCACAGTTATCCTTACCTGGGACGTGCATCATTAAAATGAAACCTCTCGCTATCATGCTCCGTACGTAGTGAAACGATAGAATGTTATGACGCTTATGCAACCTTGCGTAAGGAAAGGTCGACGTCTGGATCATCTTTTCGTTGTCACCCCAAGAGTATGAGATATCATGGACTCGTGTTCCAAGGTATCGGAATGAGTGGCGTAGATCGACAATCTGTTCGATGCAAGTTCTTCCTGCAACAAATTCAGCTCCAAAGGTGGCTGTTTCCGTAGTAGACTGCTTCTTCGAAAACCACATCATGGGAGTCTTGTTCGCGAAATGAAGTATGCCGGTAACTGCCTTGCCACTGAGAATATCATGCATGAGGTTGGCATCATAGAAGTGTGATAACACTACTGTCTTTCCAAGCGGTGCAGGAGCGTCGTCGGGTATCTCCTCAGAATGCTCCCCATAGACGGTATTGGACCAGTCGATGGTGTCGGGTTTAGTCAATATAAAATCGGGCGGTTCCACACGGAATCTGATTTTAAAATGTCTAAATTTGGAGATATATCCATAGATACGTTTAGCACGGTCGAGATGCCCATTTCGTGGCTGAGCTCTGAAACTTGAGAGCGTCATCACGGCTGTTTGTACATCGAAACGGCCAATAGCGATGATCCATTGCAGTGAACCAATCATACTTTGGTATTTCTGTATACCGGTTTCTTCAAGAAAGGCTGAGGAGTCCAATTCAGGATGATCGTTCTCCGCGATGGGCGATTGGAACCTAGTGCTAGGTTTGCATCCGAACATTTGTTCGTAAGATGCTTCCATCTTTTCGATGAACTTTATGGGATTCATGCACAGAACACCATGTTCGTCGCGCTCAAATCCACATCCTAAATGAAAGTTCATAGGTCCGGATCCCTTCAATTTGAAGTTATATGGTGACGATTGCAATACCTTCAAGAAGGAATTGGGATCGGCCATGCAGAGACATAGGTCATCGACATATGTGCATATAAGTTCATATACACGTTCACCATGCTTGTTCGTTCCGGGTTTGAGGAATATTTCCGGTTCTGCGCGGGATCTTTCGAAGCCGAGTTCGATGAGACAAGCCGCAAGTAAGTCTCCAAAACACTTGCCTGAAGACCTGAGACCATATAGGGCTTTGTAAATGACCAATAGGTGACCCTCCAACGATCCGAATTCGGGACCTGCCTTGATGCATACTTTCTCGCAGGTGACTGCTTCTAAGTAGGCGTTACCTATGTCGGTACCCCATGCTTCTAGATCGTTGAGTTCAGCTAGGAATAGGCACATACGTAGACCGCGAAGAGATACGACGCCTGCGTAAACACTGTGGATAGGGGCCTCAGTGAGATTACCGTTAGCAACGAGGCGAGCCTTGTGTCTTCCGTCGTGTTTGACAGCGTATATCATGTGTACCTTGATCTGTTGGAATCCCGGGGGAATGGAGCTTGTCTTGTATACGCCTTTATCAATGAATGTATTGTATTCATTGAGTTGTGTCATTTCAAGAGTGGTGGCATCTTCCCATTTGGTGTTCCCGTTAGCTTGATCAAATCGGAGGGCTTCTTCGTGGTTACGAGGCACTTTGAATCCATATTGATACTGCGGAGTGGTACGGAAAGAACGTAGTTTGGCTTGATGCACGAGTCGATCAAGTTTCTTGGTTCGTCGGGCTAGGTTGGTGATTCTCCTGAGACGTTTCCAACCTGGGAGGTCAAGCAAGTTGTTGTCTTTCCCATATTTTGCAACGGTGACTGGGTCATCAGCCGCAATATTGGCCAGAGGTTCATATGTGCGTTCCATATTCTCCCATTCAATCCAAAGGTTATACTTGGAACCTTTGTATTGAGGGTGCTTGTTATCCAGTGGACCTTGGTGTCCTAGGATGCGGCGAAACGACCAGAGTTTGCCGTCTTCTTGTGTTGAATCACGATGGATGTAATTCATGACGTCATTGTATGCAATGATATCATCGAGTTCGTCATCGGAGTGTTTGCACTTGAACTTGATGAAGTCTTTATTGCGTTCAAGACTGTCTTCAACATCGACAATGGTGAGACGTTTCCGGGTGCCATCGAGATTGGTTACAAGGAAGGAACGTCCTTGTAGATCGGCAATCGGGATCGTAGGAATGGTAATAGGTTTACCATCATCGTCAAATTGTGCGTTGCCTTCTTCATTGGTAACAACTACCTGTGATGGGTCTACTGAAGGAGTAGCGGGGTTGGTGTGTGGAGTTGTGACGTCACTAACATCAAAGTATGCTAATTCCGGTGGATCAAAATCATCTTCAGTAAGGAGAACGCCATCAGATGTCTTGCTGAAGATGTGTGTCGTAGGAGGACCATCAAGACTCTCCCCATAGTTGTTAGGGAGTGGAGAAGGTGACCAGCTTGGGCTGTCATCGACCTTCTTATAAAGAAAGCTCGGTAACGAGGGGTGGGTGGGTGGGTGAAGATTTGGTTGAGTGCCAGGTGCGTGGGGCGTGGTATCTGTTGGTGCAGATGGAACGGTGTCATCGGCGGTGTCAGAATCAGCAGGTGAACCGTGAGGGGAAACTGAGCTGTTTGGTTTAGTAGACTCGTCAATGAGTTTATTCTGATTGGTATGCTCCCCATGTTTGAAAGCTGGAGCTTCTCCAGTGGCGTATATACGGGGTAAGGAATCCTTTGCATTACGCCATTTGATGAAACCATCATCAGTAAATAAGCCCGCGCGCTTGTTACGTGACTCAGGTGTAAGAGCAGATCGAACACCGGACCGGTCTAGTAACTTGTTGGTAACTGGATCCCAGATTCGAAAGCAGAGTCCATTGCCAACATGTTCAGCGATGCCGACGAAATGACCTAGGCGTTCGGTAGATTTGGTACCGAAAGGGGAGTCATTGGTCTTGAAATACACAGGTTCAAACCAGAAGAAGCTGGTGTATGCGCTGATGTCGCCAATTGTACCCGTGGCAATGAAGATCGGTTGTTTATCGGACAGCGTAGGGTCAGAGACAACATTAAGGAGACCCGCGACGTATGTCATGCACAGTAACCACATGTGTGGTGGTGTACCGGTACGATCCATGACGCGATTGACAATGCGCTTGAACGTTTGGTATCGTCGTTTTAATTGATTCTGATGTTGATGGTACGGTTCACTTTGCCAGAGTCCAATCCATAACATCTTGAGGTAATCCATGACTTTCTTGCTTGATTGATAGTTACCGTGGTCGCAAAGAAGGCGGATGGGTCTGCCCCATTTTCGAACAAAGTTCTGAAAGCAGGGTAGAAAATCGCCGGTGGTGCGCATTTCTTCAACGTGAATAATATGCGATTTTCGGCCGAAGAAGATCTGAGCAATCTTGGATCCACCATCAATTGCTGGGACATCTGAATAGACTGCATCGGACATAACATCGTCATTAAAGGGGCGAACGTTCATGGCCGGTTGAGGGGAATGAAACCGTTTGAAAATGTTACCATCAGGGCTAACCGCTAACGAACCGTATTGGGTTGAGTTTTCAAAAGTAGCTTTGATGCGATCGGTGGAAACCCAACAAAAGAAAGGTTTCAGGGATAAGTAGTCATGTTCGTTGGGGTATCTTTCGCGGGGCGTAGCTGCAATGCGTGTAGTGTCACTGGCTGTACAATCTGTCGGAAACGCAGTGACTGTTCCAGAGACTGCGGTTGGTGCGCAGCAGGCGAGACGTTCTTGATGAGCATAGTCAGTGGAAGTAAGCCAAAAGGAGCGATCGTTGTTCTTATGATCATCAATCGGAAGAAAGGGAGATCGGGTGGAATGGCTGGAATACGAGCTGAGGGATGTAACCGTGGAGGACCCGGGAGAAACAGATATATCGAATCCTTCAAGGCAGCGTGGGTTCCCATATTCGTCGTAATCGGCATAGGGAAGTTGCTGTGGTTGGGGAGGGTATTTCTGGAGAAATTGTTCATCCTTTGCACTGATCGTGGTATCGAGAACAGATGGGTCCCAATGTTTATCGGACGTCATGATAACATGTGGTAACGTGTCAAATTCGACAGTCGTATACTTTCGCATCGCAAGGTATGGTAAGCCGTGTCGTATGCTAAGAGGCAGTGCATAGCCATCGGAGGTGGTGATGACCTGTCCTCCGCCTGCTTTGATGGACGTGTCGTCTACAGTGGAAAAATATGCTTCCATCTGGCCGGATGACAATATAGAAGGATGCCGTCCTGTATAGGCACATTCATTGAAAATGAGAATGACGGGGCCTCTGTTCGACATGGAATATGCTCCGCATGTAGCAATGGGAATGTTTTGTACCTGATGATTGTTAATGCCGGTGACGTTAACATATCGTGGTGGAATATCCTTGGAGATGAGACATGCATCATTACCGATGATACAGCCATTTGCGCCGCGATCAACCATGGCAAAGCCAGGGCTAGTAACCGTAGTTTTGTGTATACGGTATGTGTACGACGTTACGGGACCATCATTAGGAAAGGTGAGATCATCCTCGGGAGTATACCACTGGTGAAAATTGGCGGAATACGATGGTGTTCCGACAGGTATTTGGGTGTCACCGTCCTTTTTGTACTGAATGTCAGGGTTGTTTGAAAGGAATCGAGCTGGATGCGCGGGTGACACGGAAGACTTGAGAGGTCGCTGGTCCTTAGACGAGGAGGTCGTGGATTTGTATACACCTAGGGATGCATGGAAAACGCCTCTACGATCATTCTCTACAGCAGGATGTAGGCCTGCTGCGGAATTGGCATGCTCATCCTTGGTCGAAGTACCGTCTTCTTGGAAAGATACCGAGTGTTCATGTTGGTATGCCTTCCGGGTAACGGGTTTGACACTGTTGGGGTCAGGTTGGTCCGTGTTAAGTAAGTCGTGTCGCAATGAGGCAACCACGATTTTCTTGCCTTCCGGAGAAAAACTGAGCCAACTCTTCATGTCCTGGCGTGACAAGGCCTTCCATATGTTTGTAGGCAACCTTGTGGTAGGGTCAGGGGTACGTCCAGCCTTGAACACAGCATAATCTTGATAGTCTCCTTCAAATTCAATGGGGAGAGCATAGTCATCATGGTGTTGGATCGAGTCAGGAGAGAAATCATGAACGTGTGCACGTACGGTCGATCGAGGAGCAGACATCGCAGACTGGGAATCAAGTCGAGTTGCTTCGAGTAAAAGCGTGATTTTAAGATCATGGATAGCAGCGGCTTCGCCAACTGCATCCGTTACGGTGCTATTCGTCCCACCTGGATCCTTGACTTTGGCAAATTGTTCGCTTAGCTGGAAGCTGGAATAACATGCCTGACACAATGCTGATTTTACGGTGTGATACTCGAGGGGCTTGTTGGGAGGACGGAGCTTGTTAAGGTGATTCAATTCGTCAAACCAATGTGTGATGAATTTCACTTTGGATTCCTTCCAATTGTTGAGGTTCAACTTGAGCAACGCTTGTAGCTGGGTCGAGTTGTCGTATACCTTTGCTTTTGATTGGCTATGAAGGTTTACGAAGTCGAAGTAAGCCTGGCGTCCATCACGAGTGGTAGAATGACTGTGTACACATGATGCAGAAAGGTCACTCTTGAAGACTTCCAACATTAGTACCCAGAAGAAGGCACATTGTTTGATGTAGAGATCACGGGTGTAACCCATGAGTGTGGCTGGAGGCCAAGTTTCATCGAGGAATGTCTCTGTATCGATGTCGTATGCCTCGAGTTTAGCTTTGAAACCTACGAGCCAGTGTTCAAATCTCGAGTCATTCGTGAGGGGTGTAAAGGACTTTTCATCTCGTGCTTTTCGGCACCATGATTCGTACTTTACCTGCTGAGGTGACTTTTTGTTACTTCCTGCCGGAGGAGGTGGTGGGTTCAGAACAGATTCGTTACGCAAGCGTTGGGCACGTTCTTCGCGGAATGACTGGAATTCCCTGTATGTATATGACTTTACATCCTTCCAGTTCCTCTTGTCTTCTTCTAGAGCGACATCGGCTTCTTGTAGGTCGATAGCGAAATCCGCAAGTGCTTCTATGCTCCTTTGGATGGAGCGAGGGATATGCGTTGCCAATCCTCGTTCCATATAGGTAAGTTCACGTGCAAAATCCGGTTCGATAAGTGCGTCGAGGAACGACTTCCATTCGCATAACCCGCCTTCTTTGAGAGCTAGGCACAACTTGCTAGTAATCTCACTTGTTACGTTGAGTAATGATATGAGTATCTTTCTCATATCAGCATCGAAGCTGGGAAAGCGTTCGATAGTGGTGACTTCGGCGTCATTCTTCTCTTCGCCTCCGAGTGCATTGCCGGCCATTACCGGTACCGGTATGTTCGGCATCTGTGGTGGTTCGGAGTCTTGGAAGGAAGTGCGTGGTAACTGAGAATGGGAACTGCTTCTTGTGCGATGTGCGACGTGCATATGCCAGCGTAGGGATTATGATTAATTCCGTTTCTGTTCCTTCTTGCGTGCAAGCCTTCTTAGAGCTTGCGACTGTTAATCTATTATTTTCCTTCTGAATCCGATTCGTTGAGAGTCTGATTCAAAGGCTTCTGAAGAACAGCAACGCTGCGTTAGTGTGTTAGTAGACGAACGATTGTACTCTACGCGTGACAATTGTGTTTGGATACTTTCGGCAACGGATAATCGGACTACAGGCGAGACTAGAGAAACGCCAGATCTCTTCTTGCTGTGACTTATTCAGATTGCAGCGAGACAGACCTTAGTATGTAGATTACAAGTAGTTGGTAGCAACTAGTGTGAATTTTGGGATATAAATCAGTTGAATGTTAAAAGTATGAGATAAAGTGAAATCTTGCCGAAATGCAAGATATCTCTTTTATTGAGATGAATACGTTGCAACTGCTGTTGCGTAATGCTGAGATTACTCGCTGATTATTTCCGTACATGTATTAGTCGTTGACCATATATATTTGTATGCATGTATATGTATTGTGTGGGAATCACATGCCAACGGTTTTCTTCTCTTGTTCCGTTAGGAAGACTCCATGAAATGTTTATCATTAAGGTCAGGAATTGCTCCTGTAGCTCGTGTGATATTTTATGAAATCAGAGTTTGCTCACCGAAGAACAATGGCAATATCGTAGGACAGGGATTGCTCACCGTTTATGCGCGATGGGAATCAGTGCGCCGTGGGAATCAATATCCCGTGGGAATCGATTACTTAGATGGATACGGGACTCATTGATTCATGTGCGTAGGAAATCTACCCTTTGGTAGCTTTGATACTTCTGGTCACGAAAGGAATTTAATACAAATGCATATTGGGAACAACTTTGCCACTCAGAATGCCCAAAATGTTGTGGTTTGACTCTCAAAATGGCAAACATGATGAGGGTATTTTTGGTGCAATTCCAGGGCACAAACAGTCTCATTTGGTAATGACTACCAAAGTTTTTGTACCAGGCCATGAATGCATATCACATGACTTACGAAATGCATGTTGGGAACAACTTTTAAATGCATATTGGGAACAACTTTGACACACACAGTACAGACAATGATGTGGTTTGTAGATACAAATGGCACACAAGACAGTACGGTATGTTAGGTGCAGCAGTCTACGAGATTCTACATGTGACTAGAGGATTGAAATACATAACCTTAGTGTGATCAAATGTTTCCCTTCTGAAAAAATTATGGCGCGGGAGGGGTGGCTGGCACAGGTACGTGCTCTACTGCTACAAATATAACAGCGCGCCCAAAACCAGACAACACACAGAAGATGTTCGGGCAAACAACATAGTACAGAACCCACGGAAAAATTCTACACACAAAACATCGTACACATACTACACGAAACACCGTACACACACACACACACACACACACACGACACACACAACACACACAACACAAAACACCGTACACAACCCGACAAATTATTAGTACACACACAAAACCACACAAAAAGAAACACATGATTCTTGATCGACACCGTATTCAGAAAATAAAATAAAAAAATATGAATGCTATCGGAAAGACACGACGAAGCAAAAAATCCGAGGGGAAGACCCTTTGAAACAACAAAACCATCCGGCCCGGTGATCATCAAAATACAGGGGACAACAACGGTAAGAAAAGAAGAGTTAAAACAAACACCGCAATTACTAACAAAGTGTGTAACAGTAATACCACAACTATGAACGCATCAAAGGGCAACAGTAAAAAAAATGGTTCCGACAACACAATTTCTACTACTACAAACACGGAAGAACAAAACACCATCAACCAGAGTAACGAACCAGCGCTGACCATTACCAACACAACCACCACTACAGTAACGAACCAACAGAAAGAAGGAACAAAAACCAATGTGGTAGAGAAAACATCTAACGGAGAATGCTACAATTTAGAGGATGTTGCCGAACATGTCATGAAAAATATCCAATATGACAAATTGGCAGAGGAAGTGGCAAAACGCTTACGGAAACAAGAGAGGGAACCACATATAGGGGTGGGAAAGGTAGTAATGGTACCTAAACAAACGGAGGCAACCATGCAGGGAGAGGGGAGTTACAATGCCGGCGACACAAGAGAACGAGCAGTAAGTACAATTACAGACGAATATGGACTTATAATAGACAACAATATGCTTAAGGCTTTGAGTGATATGACTGAAAGAGTGGAGAAGCAGCTAAGGGATTACGTCAAAAAACATTGGTACCCCAACATGAAGTTCCCTATCAATGACAAGGTAACGGCGCTTGTAATAAATAAAGCTGTTGGAGAAAGTGCGGTTATGAAGCCACCAAATATTCCACTTGCGGCATTCTGTTCCTTTTACAGGAAACGAGTAGGGACAGTACTGACTGCATTGAGGCACAACTCACAAACATTAGCGAGAAAAAACTGGATAGGTAAATACAGGTGGGAGAATTGGTTGTTGAAATTAGGATTTTGAGAATCTATTTTTGGTCCGACAACACTAACATGCTGCCCGTTGATACTTATGATACTTCCGTACAGACGATTACAGAAAAGGTCGAGTCCCTATCACATTCCCTGGTACTGTTGCAGTTATTCAAGACACAGAATATGAAAACACAGGTATTTTAAACCCTCAATACAGAACATACAAAGACGCGGAAGATGAAGATTTTTATTATTTTGTTACAAGAATCATGTCGGCAATCAATCCGACAAATTCCAATTTCAAACAACGGAAGGAGAGGCACTTGCTGAGTGATATATTTACTATAGCAGATGAAGCATTTGCATTGGTACTAATCTACAATGAGCATCATGTATGGGTGAACCAGCAGCGGCGAAAGGGTGATGCCACGATTCCGCGACAAAAAAAAAATTCTGCGATTCAGACAGTGGAAGCAGAAATGGATGGATGGAGGAAGGTCGCGAGTTGTTCAGTGACTTGTGCGACAAAATTGGCGAGATGCGAAAACACCCAGAAACAGGAAGGAAATTGGAAGAAATGATGAGGGACAGATTTAGGAACGAAAGTTCGACAAATTACACCAACAATAAGCAGGGCGATGCAAATATTACTAGTAGCAGCTCCACTAATTGTAGTGGACCAAAAAAGAAAAAGAAAAGAAACGTCTATATTGATCCGGCAATAACAGCATTGATGAATGAAAGTTTATCTATGGGTGAACTAATGTAGAAAATAACAGTACATACATAATACAAAACTACTACTAATCTTGAACTTAATTTTGAGAATATTAGAAATAATGGAGGATTCGTAATACGTCGCAATAGGAATAAATCAAGCATAATAGAATCTACATTTTAAAAAGGGAATATTGTAGTCAAGAAATATAATTCACAACTAGGGGAGCAGAATCGAATTGTTGTTTGGTAGATTAATATTTTGGAATTAATACTGACTCAAGATTTCTTTTTTATTCGTGAATAGAAGTAAGTGTTGTTCGTACAGAATAATAATTCGGTTCTGCTAGAGACTGAAATAAATTATTTTTATTTGAGAGTAGAGTAATGTGCATCACGCGCACAGAAATAGTGCTGAGTTTACATATACCCTTATACGATCGTCGCGAATTTCAGGGTGTCCAGAAATATTGCCGTGTTAAAATCACGCACAAAATTTGTGCGCGAGAAGTAAATTCGAACCCCGCGAAACAGTTCTCGGACGTAGGCAACGAGTAACACTACTAGAAAATCACGTACCACTTCTACTCATATTCTTAATTATGTACCACTCATACGGAGTATTCCGTAAATTACCAAAGTATCAATCCATTATCAGAGCAGAAAACACTACTAGAACTTGTGTACGAATTCTACAGCATATTATCCAGATTACTTTAGTATCATGCCATTGTCAGAGCAGAAAACACTACCATAAATTGTGTAGCCATTCTACGGCAAATTTTCGAAATTACTAAAGTATCATGCCACTGTCGAGGCAGAAAGTACTACTAGAAATTGTGTAGCGATTCTACGGCATATTTTTGAAATTACCAAAGTAACACCCCTCCCCGCACCTTTTTCGCGCCTGTTGAGTCTGTTTTAAACTCCCGAGTCCCTTTTATTTTATTTTACTTAGGCGTCAATTTTGCGAGTGCACGTGCTCTCCCGTACGAGCCATGGTGTTACCGAAGTACTTCTACTTCGTAATTGCTTGCAATTTTTGTTTCCCCTTTTTCTTGTGGTAAAATGTTAATGCCCCCCCCCCCCCCTATTTGGAAAAGATATCTCTCGAATCATCGCTGTGAATTTTTTTTATGCGCTCCGTTCGTGCACGATCTACCCATCATCGCTAACTTCTCGGGCGCTTGACTTGCACCGGTAATTATTCGATGATTCTCAATAATCTTAAACGTCGACGATTTACCCTCCAACACCCGAAGTCAATGATCTTCGGAAAGAATGGTGGCACCATCCAGTATTCAGTACAAAATACTACGAAAGTAACTCCACAATCTACACAGCTTGCGTGATAGAACATTGGCTATCCAAGTTTTTAAAACCAGTCGCTGATCATGGGAGAAAGTGGACGCACATACAAAAATATACGGCAGAACTAAGGATCCAAAAACCTCTCCATTTTCTTCAATACTCGACAACACAACTGTTTCGAAAACTCAAATGATGAGTTACTTTCCTGAGATCAAAGACGACCGATCATCAGACTCTAACTTGAGTCCTTTGAATGAAATAATACAAGAACTGAAACGGAAAAATGTTGTTGCATCGGCGGCATCGGGAGGGCCTCAGTTGGCGTTGGATTCAAGAAGCGACCCATGGGGTTCATCTGAAGCGGCCTTGGGGATGGCAGAGGATGGCATAACTATCAGTTTCGGTAGAAGGGAACGGTCGTTCACAACACCTTCTCTTCCCCAAACCCCTTCGTCCACTCCCTTCGAAGACAACGATTCCGCCAAAGTAAAGTTTTGTGGATGTGACCAGCAGCAATCTGTGACCAGATCGAGTCATGAACAAATCCCATCATCACTACACCAGCAGCAAAATAAGCGTGAAGAGAAATGCCCTGATTGCGGAAAACCTCGTCCAACTTCAGCTCATAGCCAAGAAAATAATACGAACCTTACAAGTCCCAGACAAAAACCGAGATTGAGTCAATGGCTTATTTCCCCACCACCAAAACACGCCGAAGATCTTTTGGAAGTCACCCCACAATTACGAATAATATCCCCTTCTTCTACTGATATGAATGTCGCAGGTAGCTCAACTTCCAATAATGTTTTCAGCGTCATCTTATCTTCGACCCCCTTCCATCATCATTTCAACCCATTGAACAATACAAGTGTCCCTACGTCTTCATCCACTCCAATGGATTCATCTAATCCCCGCGGTAATAGTAGTGCGGGAATGAATGGTAATGCCGGTGCCAATACTTCCACTACTAGTCCGAGCTCCACTACCTCGGACTACAAGGCAAGCTTAAGACGTGATCGAGCAAACCATCAGGCCGCGACTGAATTGGCCTCTTTACTATGGATCTGCTCCCATGAAATGTCCCTCGAAGATTACGGAAGAGTGGAAAGCAAAACGTTTACCAGAGTGTTTGCCCTTGTGCATTCGAAAGACAACATGGATCGGAGGATGGCGGGGTTGGCCGCCTTGGATGCATTGATTGACGCTCCCAGTGCCGATGAAGAACGAAAGGCCATCAAATTTGCAAACACATTGAGTGGGGGTCTGCGCTCGGCTCGTGGAAATTATGAGTTCTTATCGGCCGTCTCAAAAGCCCTTGGACACATGGCAAGTAGGACGGCCAATATAGATTTTGTCGAATCGGAAGTAACTCGGGCATTGGAATGGTTGCGAACGGATCGCTCGGACCGACGGTATGTGCATAAAAGGAATTCGGAGAACGCCCAAACTACGGAACGCTACTTGTGTATATACTCGCTATTTCGATGGTTGTGAACGGATGGTCTTTTTGTAGTGGCATAGAGCATTTGATACTGATGTCTGTTTTCTATTTTTTGATTATTTTTCGTCGTTTCCATTTCCTTAAAAAATCATTAGACTCGCTGCTACTCTTGCGCTCAAGGAATTCGCTATTCATGCTCCTACTGCTTTTTATTCAAAAACTTCACAATCGCCGTTGGGTCAAGGAGGATCAAATGAGTTCTTAGATTATATTTTTCAGGCGGTTCGGGATCCACAACCCATTGTTCGAGCATGTGCTGCTGATGCTTTATCTCAGTGCCTTAAGATATTGATGGAAAGGCAACACATGTCACTCACGGGGTTACTATGTCAGGTTCATTTTTCTATCATGGAGGGCTTGGATATGCAACTACCCAAAAATAGTTGGGCAAATCCTGCCGTCACTTCGAAGGTAGAAACATCACAACATGGATCTCTGCTGGTTGCTGCAACTATGATTGCTCACACACGCGATTTCATGTTGCCGCGCTACGATGAAGTCTGTAATAAGGTCATTGAATTCATGGACCATCCAAAAGTGTTAATACGATTGGAATTGGTAAGGCTGCTACCCCGGTTGGCTCAACGATGCCCAAGGATTTTTGCTCGCCGGTATCTGGACCAGAGTTTGGAGTTTTTACTAGCAACCGCCACGTCGTCACCAACTCCGCGAGTCGGTGTTGATATACGACCTGTAGCTTTTCACTCTATCGGTCGCATGGTTTTGGCCTTGGTTGATCCAATCACTGGTGATGTCATTGGCGCAAATGTACCTACAATCAAGATAACAGATGATCCTGAACATCCAGGAGAAAAACACCTTGTTGAATTATGCGAAACTGGAGCTATCTGTAGAAGGTTGGACGAGATATTTGAATTGGTCAGTAAGGGGTTGAAATGTCGGTCAAATGCGTCTTCGCGAAAGACATCTGTGATACACGAAGCTGCCTTTCATTGCGCTGCAGATCTTATCAAAGCTCTTGGAGAAATGGCCCATCCTTATATTTCGGGGTTGGTTAATGATATGTTTGGTGCCGGTTTGAGCAACGATTTAATACAGTGTCTTCACGCAATTGCAGAATGTGTGCCAGAACAGCAAAGCGTCATCGAGGATAGACTTTTTCAGGAAGTTTCCATTTGTCTTGCTGGTATTCAGTCTGCGAGAGTCTTCTGTGACCCTCTTCTTTTCGCACAAAATTCAATTGATGGTAGAAGGCCACCCAGAATTTTGTTAGTGGGCAATAGACCTTCGTCACCGACCGAAGACGGAAAAGAAGACCCAACCATCCGTATCAACATGTCGAGTAGCCCCGCAGTTGTTAAGAGTCTTGTCCTCAGTCTCCAAACCCTTGGAACCTTTGGGGACTGCATGGGAAGAGTGACAACGTTTGATTCGGTTGTACCAATTCTTCCCTTTGTGCAAAATGTTGCAGCCCCTTATTTGTCACATCCGTCGAGCGAGGTGCGGAGAGCAGCAGCACTAACATGTTGCGTCTTGCTAGTCCCTCCTGGAAATATGCACCGAAAAAGGGTTGGAAGTCAATCTGCTGTGATCATAGAACACGTATTGGATTTATTACTCCAGGTCGCCGTGTCGGATCTTTCACCGGTTGTTCGATTATGTGTTGTCAGAGCACTAGATTCAAGGTATGATCCATTCTTGTGTCAGATAGATACAATTCAGAATCTTCTACTATTGCTCCAAGATGAAGTCTTAGCCACCCGAGCTGCCGGAGTAAGTTTGCTAGGTAGATTAGCATCCATTAACCCTGCGCCGATATTACCTGCCATGAGAAAGTTTCTTATGGAAGTTATAGTTGAACTACAATGTGGCCTGGATACCGGCAGAGGTCGGGAAGAGGCCACTCGACTATTGGTTGTATTTTTGAGATCGAATTCACTTCGGCGATTGATCCATCCTGTTCTCCCTGCAATGATAGAGAATCTACCATTGAATGGTAAGACACCACGTCTTGCCTCAGCTGCAATGGAAGCGCTTGGAGAACTAGCCAAGACTGCTGGGGCAGCATTGCAGCCTTGGGTAGATGAGGTAGTTCCGAATATTCTCGACACTCTTCAAGACCAGAGTAGTGCTAGCAAGCAGAGAGCTAGTTTAAGAACACTCGCTCAGATTGCGGGTTCAACTGGATACGTTATTCAGCCTTACATTGATTACCCAAAGCTTTTATCTCAAGCCACAGACATCCTACCTGGAACGAAAAGAGCTCCTTGGTCTCTCAGAAGAGAAGTGATTCGAACGTTAGGTGTTCTAGGAGCACTGGATCCTGATCTTTACAATATTGTGGCACCCCAGGCAAGGAAAGGTGGGGCTGTCGGTGGTGCTTATTTCGTTATTCAAGACGACAATGTCGTCAATACCGATGTCGTAGACGGTGCACCACATGATAATACGTGGAATCCAGTTGGAAGCTCTATGTTCAGCATAAAAAATGGGAGTCTCAATGCTCGCGGGGTTTCACGCCTTTCTTTTTCCAAAAATATGGGCAAAGTAACATCGTCGTCAACTCAAGGGAAGAAGGTCGTTTTGAATCTAGCTGAATCATTCAAAAAACTAAACGACTCTGATGATGACATCCCGGTTCATTTATCTATGTATGAACAATATGCAATGGTCGCTCAACCCGTTTCGAGTCATACCTCGGCTCGTCGAATGACTCCAGCCGATGACGAATTTTATCCTACGGTGACGATTCAGGCACTGATGCGTGTTTTTAAGAATTCGTCATTGGCTGTTCATCATGGAATGGTGATGCAGGCGATAATGTTCATTTTCAAGTCCCTCGGGCTAGGCTGCACTTCTTTTCTGAATCAGGTAGTTCCACATGTTCTTCTTACAATCCGGAATTGCGGACCAACGAACCTACGGGAATCTCTATTGAAGCAGGTTGCAACTTTGAGTGGTATAGTTCGAGAGCATCTACGACCTTATGTTGCCGATATTTTCGACATCGTAGAAAATTTCTGGAAATCACGGCATATTTCGACAATATTCAGCTTGATATCTCACATTGCAGTTGGTGGTCCGGACGAATTCAAATTATTTGTCCCTAGATTGATACGTCTTTACCTGAAAAGTCTTGACGAGATACAAATAGCTGAATGGGTATCAACTGATCTTCCAGTGCGTCACAGACGAGATTTTCAAGAAACAGAACGCTTGCGGCTGATCCTTTGCAGTATTCGAAGTCTGAAAGGAGTTCTCGGAGACTACTTGCATGTTCTTGTACCGGCATTGTTGAAATTAGCTGATGCCCTTCTACCTCTGATATCGGACAACTTGATAAATGATTATGACTCGGTGACAAATCAAGACGTCGAGAAACTGAGCGTCTTACTATTTCAGACAACCTCCGCATTACTTGAATGCGAAGGGACTAGTAATTCAAACAAAGCTATGTTGCCATATTGGGGAGAGAAAAATGCTTATTCTGGGAACCTGTCAGCCCGTATCGTCCAACCTTTGATAAGGATATTACGAGACAAATGTAAATCGAATAGGTCCGTTGGTCTTGCGGTTGTTCATACAATTTTTGTATGCACGAGGCAACTTGGTATAGATACATGGATGCAGCTTTACCACAACGTTGTTAGAAATGTCATTTTTGAATGGCAGGGAAATATCGGAGACAACGAAATAGATGATCAGAATCAAGATATATCACCGAGTCATAGAATGAATTTCCAGACAACGTCTGGTCTACATCATTACGACGAGCTTATTGAAGAGTTACAGAATCCGCCTCTGCAGAGAAGTTATCTAAACCCATATATTACAGAAACACATCGCGCGCCGCCAAGGCAAGATTCTATGGTACTAGCAGGACTGGATCAACAAATCATTACAGATAACCTTGGCATTGCTCCGCACTTTGACAATTCATCGATTGAATTCGATGTCGTCACAAACACGTATCAACAATCATTAAATCAAGCGAACAAATCCAAAATAAACCAGTCGCAATTGCAAAGGGCATGGGATGTATCGCAGTGTGCCTCGAGAGATGACTGGGACGAGTGGATGCGTCGGTTGGGAATACAGCTACTACGGGAGGCGCCTTCACCTGCTCTACGAGCGTCCGCGAGTCTTGCTCACGCTTATCAGCCCTTGTCACGGGAGCTTTTCAGCGCAGCATTTGTTTGTTGCTGGAAAGAGTTAAACCAAACCTACAAAATCAATCTCGTCCACGCACTAGAAACCGCATTTGTTGCTGATATTTCCCCTGAAATATTGCAAGCTCTCTTGAACTTGGCTGAATTCATGGAACATGACCCACACGGAGGTCTACCGATCGATATTTCGATTTTAGCGAATCTCGCTCTGAAATGTAGAGCTTACGCCAAGGCTCTTCATTACAAAGAGCGTGAGCACAGCATCAATAATTCTAATTCCTGCGTGGAAGCACTTATCAGCATAAATCGAAAACTTGACCTTCAAGGTACGGGCGTGTTCGCTGTGGTTCTACCAATTCATTGCCGATATTAATCTAACATGCTTTTTTATGCATTCGGAACATTTTTTAAACAGAGGCCGCACTTGGAGTTCTAAAATCCGCTACAATGAGATTCGAGGAACAACAACTTCATGATGATATGTCTATTGGAACATTTACATCCACTGGGCTTCCACGCCAACATAATCCACATGAAATGTTTTACAGTGTTGCGTTGACAACAGATGACAAGCAAAATGACAACATGAACTCTTTAGATCTCGCAGAGAACAGGGAACGTTGGTTGGCAAAACTTGGATCTTGGACGGACGCTTTGAAAGTTTACAAGGAAAAACTAATGATCAATCCTAAGGATTTTGATGCGGCATTGGGTTGTATGAGATGCTTGAGCTCAAGCGGAGAGTGGACACAAGTGCTGAAGCTTGCCGAAGAAAATTGGTCAATATTCAGTCTTGGAAGCATGTTTCAAAATGAGGCACAGGATAACTCAAATGCATCACACTCTACTCAAGTGGCCTTGAGAGAACAAAGAAAGGCTCTGAAAATGTGCGCAAAGGCCGCATGGAGATTGGGAAGATGGGACGATCTCGAGAAGTATTCATCTGAATTGGTTGATGGAAAAAGAAGTCATTCAGTACGTAATGTTGATCCCTCGGCATCCACTGGGCCGCGTGATGGAAACATTCCAGAACTAGATTTCGACGGGGCATTCTTTTCTGCAATTTTACATATCCATCGAGAAGAATGGCAAATGGCCGCAGAATCAATTGATGGGGCAAGAAAGGCGATGGACGGTCGTTTCACTGCATTGATGGCAGAATCTTATAATCGGGCGTATCCGAGTATTGTCACTGCTCAGACCCTCGCCGAAATGGAGGAAATCATTGAATATCGTAAGATCGAAAAAGACTCCCAGGGAGGTTCACATTGCCATCCCGCAAATCGACCCAACATAAACGAAGCTCGTGAAAGGCTTCTATCTGTCTGGAGAGATCGGTTGGCTGGATGTCGTGTAGACGCAGAAGTTCACTATTCAATCATGGCTGTAAGATCTTTGATTTTAGGGCCAGAAGATGAGGTAGAAGCAACTTTGACACTAAGCGACCTGTCTCGTCAGGCACAGCGTTTCAAACTTGCTGAAAGGATTCTACTCGCCCCGCTTGAAAAGCTTGGTGTGGACCTAAATGGTAACGTGTTTGGTTTTGGGCTGGAAGAGAGTCTTGGACTAAAAACAGAACTCGACGATGCACTGAAAAAATTTCCGGTTTCACGGATCATTGATAATCTTGTAACAAACGAAGATAAGTGCGCTTATCTCCCACAATACTCTCATGTTCACCATCAATGGAGTCGACGGTTAGTACAGGAAGCAGGAGGAATAGAACGGTAAGAAAAATGAAACAAATTTAATTGAAGCCGATCTATGACTTGGTTTGATCTCACCCTCTTGTGTCAAAACGACTCGTTTGAAGTTTGACTATTCAACACAAACTTTATTTCGCGTATTTAAAGCATTTATGGTTGACAGATCGCCGTGTGGAAGCTCGGCACAGATTAAGCAAACTCTGTGATGCAGTTGACTTAACATTTCATTGTGAATCAATGACAGATCAGTCACTGAGGTCAGCATGTTGGCTTGAATTAGGGGAATGGAAACTCGAAGAGACCACCGCCCCTAACTCGAACATAGCAGATACACTACAAGTCGAGGTTTTATCTGACTTTAAACGAGCAACATTGATGAACAAAGGATATAAAGCATGGCATAATTGGGCACTTTTGAACTTTCGAATCGCCGAGCAGTTGAACGAAACTGATGAAGGGAATGGAAATCGCCGGAAAAACATTTCGACGTCGTCTTCGTCGTCACAAAGAAATCATGTGATTGCGGCCATCAAGTCCTTTGTAAACGCAATTCGTATTGGGACCAAACGTTGGAGTGCCTCGGTACAGCAGGACATGCTCAACTTTTTAACTTGCTTGTTTCAATATGGCGAACAACGCGAAGTTGCTTTTATCATTAATGAGTGTGTCGGATCCGTTCCGATAGAAACTTGGCTTGGCGTTTTGCCACAGTTGTTAGCACGTATTCATCTAAACAATCCTTCTATCCGTTCCGTTCTCCATCCTTTACTTGTGAGACTTGGGGAAAAACATCCTCAGGCTTTAATGTACCCTCTTTCAGTGCTACTGAAAAGTCCTGTGGCTGAAAGAAAGAACTCAGCAGAAAGCCTCATGGATTCGTTACGATCTCACTCAAGTGCATTGGTAGAAGAAGCCCTGATGGTATCTTCTGAGTTGATCAGGGTTGCAATTCTTTGGTTAGAGACTTGGCACGAGGGGCTTGAAGAAGCCTCTCGTCTATACTTTGGAGAAGGAAATGTGTCAGGAATGCTTGATCTCCTTTTACCACTTCATGAAAAAATCGAAAAAGGTGCTGATACGCGCCGTGAAGGCGAATTCATCAATACTTTTGGTTCAGATCTAGCGCAAGCCCATCAACATATTAAAGATTACGTAAGACTAGTTTCCGAAGGTGGAGATAGCATTCCGACTGGACCGAATCCGTCCAATGCTTATGACGCCTCCGGCCGTCATATTAGGCAAAATGAAGAGGCCGAGACCGCCATGAATAAGGCATGGGACATCTACTATACAGTTTTTCGTCGAATCAATAAGCAGTTACCGGCGCTTACAAAGTTAGAACTATCCGACTGCTCACCAGCACTTAGCAGTGCTCAGAGTCTTGAACTCGGAGTACCCGGTTCATATCGAGTAGATGGTAGTTACATAAAGATCGAAAAGTTCATTCCGAGTGTTCAGGTAATTACAAGCAAACAAAGGCCGAGAAAAACCACTTTAAGAGGGAGTGACGGAAAAGACTACGTTTTTTTGCTGAAGGGACATGAAGATTTAAGACAAGATGAACGCGTGATGCAGTTGTTTGGTCTCGTAAATGCACTTTTGGAGAGAGACCGTCAAACAAAGAAACACGATCTCAGAATCCAACGCTACGCTATTTCACCTCTCTCTCACAATTGTGGTCTCGTTGGCTGGGTTCCTCATACCGATACCTTGCACTCTCTTATAAGAGATTATCGACAAATGAAAAAGATCCCGTTGAACCTGGAACACAAAGAAATGCTTAGGATTGCCCCCGATTATGACCAGTTAACAGTCATGCAAAAGGTAGAGGTTTTCACTGACGCGTTGAAGAAGACAACGGGAAAGGGCAACGATCTTTATGAAATTCTCTGGTTGAAAAGCACGAACAGCGAGGAGTGGTTAGAACGGCGAACAAGATATACTAGAAGCTTAGCCGTGATGTCAATGGTTGGTTACATATTAGGTCTTGGTGATAGGCATCCATCTAATTTGATGCTGGACAAGCTCAGTGGTCGAGTGTTACACATTGATTTCGGTAAGAAAATGAAGAAGTGGAAAATAAGATTTTTATCACTTCAATTGAATTGGATGTGCTCATCTTTTCTTGTTTCTGCTAGGTGATTGCTTTGAGGTTGCCATGAACCGGGATAAATACCCAGAAAAAGTGCCCTTTCGTCTGACTCGAATGCTAATTAAGGCGATGGAAGTTAGCGGCATCGAGGGAAGCTATCGAAGTACATGCGAACGAACTATGACAGTCTTGAGAGAGAATAGAGAATCCCTGGTAGCGATGCTTCAGGCCTTTCTTTATGATCCGCTTATTGGTTGGCGTTTGGTTGACCTATCAAATCACAACGAAGGTACTGACCCCGCGAATACTTGCGCCGAAGATGATGGACTGACTGAATCTTTTGTTGCCATCAATGGAAATAACATGCTTAACGTGGATACAGGTGTCCCTATCGATGTTGGTTCTCGGCCTGGAGTAGTGCCCATCACAGAAGGTGACGAAGACGAGGACGAAGAAGGAAAGGATGATCTGGCATTGCCAAATGTTCTCAATGGTCAAATAATACCCTCTCTACCTGTTGCAAGAGATAGAGAATTTCCAATGACTGCTACTCGCGCTCGGTCACTTCAAATGTATTCCAATATTCAAACGTGGGCTGCTAACGTGGGTGCCGACGAACGGATAGAAAGCGTCACCGGAGGGGATGCCACGCATGGACAGATTGCTGCATCAGGCACACATTCAATTGCAAGGTCGCGAATGGTTGAACGAAGCATGCGACAAAGAGAATTGCTGAGTATTCTGGATGGCGACGAAGGACTTGCAGCAGAAGAGGCACTGAATGAGAAGGCCCTCAAGATTATTCGCCGTATCCAAGACAAATTGAATGGAACAGACTTCGAGGACCGTGCTGAGAGCGGTGATTCATTGGATGTTGTAGACCAGGTCCAAAGGTTGACGGTTCAGGCAACTTCAGTAGAGAATTTGAGTCAGCTCTTTATTGGATGGTGCGCTTTCTGGTAAAAGTTACTTCTAATATTATTGAATTGTCATAGCTTCTCCTTCTTTCAAGTAAAAAAAGGGTACTTTGTTATTGCCTAGTATGGATCAGAACAAATTTTTGGTCGTCTTTATCTTGATTCAGTAACTACGTAAAAATCACACAATTACGAAACCTTAAAGAATGCAAGTATAAATAATCCTATTGGTTAGATACAAATAAATAAAGTATGAGGACAGAGTATTACATGCTCTTTTCCCCTCATATCTTATTTCTGTTGTGATAGGATCAACTTCAATGACATGGTGTTCCACGTGTCATCCCACAATGTTTCAGGCGAGTCAGTCAGCTCAGGTCGCGCAGGCATATCTCTGACACACTCCCTACACTCATTCAAAGACTGCAGACTTGGTGTGAGTGGTACTTCATTAATGGTCCTTGGCCTGCTGAACTGATTGGTATGCCTGTTTGTACCACGCAGATATAGTCAGCATCACTTATGCCCATGATGGTATTTCTAAATCTTCAGAAAAACCCTCCTTGTAGAGGCTTGGTGAAGAAGTCAGCAATCATATCACCCGTTGGGCAGTACTCAATAGCTATCTCCCCATTCTTGACTCTGTCAGTGATGAGGAAGTATCAAATGTTGATATGCTGAGTCCTCTTGGTGTTGGAAGATTTACCATTCATTTTCAGCTTCATTGAAATTGTGTTATCCTGATGCAGTATGTTGCTGTGTCCCAAACTAGTGTGGCTTGGCTCACTCCTAGGTTCGTCCTCCCTGTCAGCATACCCTTGCCACTGCAAATAGTAGTAGCACCAGAGGTTGTATGGTAGGTGGTCATCCACCCCAACAAATTCTGACTCGGTGGAGCTCTTTGTGTTGAGCTTCTGCTTTGTGGACATGTCAATGAAAGCCCCTTGTCCAAACGTGAGCATGCCGTATGTGTGGCTCTTCATATCTGCAAGCACCGCAAAGGATGCATCCACGTACTAGTACGAGTTTCCCGCCTGATCCCAACCAAGTATTAGTGGGATGGAGATGGTGTCCTTGACATAAGCCCGGAATCGTTTGAGCTTCTTCCAGTCATCAGTATCTAGTAGTCCCTTCACTCCTGTGCATAGGAAGCAAGTAATGGAGAGTAGTGGAAGAAGACCCTTATATAGCCTTCTGTGGTGGGAGCAGGTATATGAATATACCCCAAGCCTTCAGGTATGCAACTTGATTCCTTTCCCCCTATAGCAGCTGTCAGCCTGACTGAGCATTTTCTCAACCTGGTGTAGGGTTTGTAATCATGTAGGGCATAAAGAAGGTTTGTGCATGAAACTTTTGCTCCGGTATCCAGTTGAGCTCTTTCCCCTTCTTGAAAATACGAAGCAGCAGAAAGTGGGTCTGGAGGAACCATATCCTTGACGTAGTTGCCATCAATTGTGATAGGATTCAAATGGCTTCTGGTTTGGATTTGAAATTTGATGGACTGTGGTCTCAGGGTTGTCTTTGTCAAAATTGGGATCGTCATTGGAGACCATGGGTGGTTCCAATATTTGAGCTTTGGGTTCATCTTCCAGTTCATAGAATACATTGGTAGGGATGGATGGATGGATGAAGAGTAAGCGTTGGGATCAGGTTGACCACACCAATTTGGATTGATTTATAGGAGCTGACACTGCTGGAGTCCAGGGAGGGACTTGGTTCTTCACCTGGAATTGTTGTTGCATCAAAGCCTGTGAGATCATCTGTGTGTGACACGGTTCGGTTGCAAGAAAGTGTATTTATTCCTGCCGTAGTGAAAATTTTGCTCTTCTGGTTCATCATCTGAAGCTTCAACATCATGCCATTCATCCTCAGTAGTAATCTTGGAGATGTGTTGGTTGGAGCCTAGGAGTTGTTGAGTATCCTTATTGCATTTACTTAAGAAGACTGTGGTAGCAATTCTGTGCTTCCTGAGGGACTCAGCATCTTGTAAGGCAGGACAGTTATCAAAGTTGTGAACAGAGTTGTGGCAGGCAATACATTTCATGGATGTGTCAAATAATTTAGGCTCCTTATCAAAAGCATTGGGGGTATTGCAGCAAGCATGATAAAGGAATTTATCATCTGATTCCTCATTCAACTTAGGGTAGCCAAAATTAGGCTGATGGAATGTGAGGTAAGTGTGGAAGGTGTTTTTGTAGTGTTGTTGCTGCCAGTATGTTTCTGTAGGCATTCACTGCGGCGGAATCCTGCTAGGAAATGGTTGTTTGGATAAGCTTGGTCTGAGGGCTCTGTCCTTACACTTCATTTCTTGCTTGATCTCTTGTTCATATGCCTGGAGGGTTTGTAAGAGCCTACCCCCTTTGTATTTGTCACGTTTGTATTGATCATCAGACTCTCTCTCTCTCCTCCTCAGTCTTCTTGCACAGTTCATAAGAAAGAGTTGCACCTTCAATGAGATTACTGACTTCTTCTGGTGAACTGATGGTGCTTGATTGGTTGTTTAGGAAGACTTTGAGTCTGAGATAATCCTTGTAGCAGAAGTAGTATTCTTCAAGTGATTCATCTGGCTCTTGGTTGGGTGGGTTTGGAATCATCCTTCCCTTGTAGGTGGTGCGCTCAGAATTGGGATGAGTCTTCGCTATGACACTGTATAAGGCTTTGTATCCTTGGCCTCCTTCAAAGCTTTGGATGGCAGCTTTTATTCCTGTGCATGACTCAGAGATTACCTTGTTGACTCTAAGTGTAGTGTAGATCAAATTTCCCCATTCGCTGATAGCTAGTTCAAATCTTGCAGGTAGGTCATCTGGGAAAGCGTCTCCAATAGTGAAACCTCTAAGGTGACCGGCTTCCCTTCTGTGCAGGTAGTTTGGGTGGACGCAAATGTGATGCTGTTGAGAATGGGCAGTGACTTCTCTATACCATTTTCGGACTTGAGGTGCTGTTTCATTTTTAAGCTGTGGGAAGCCTGAGAGAAACAATTTGTCTTGCGCTGCTTCTCTGGACTTGTCAGAGGCTCTGGTCAGATCAAAGCAGTCACCACTTGTGATTAAGCATTGATCGCTACATCTGCTGCCAAGGTTGTGGATGCAGTAATTCTGGTTGGTAGTGATTTCATTACCTGCAGCGTCAGTGGATGTGACTTTGAAGTGTGTTAATTCATCACTTGTCAGGAATTCTTCTCTTCTGAAGTAGCGTTCCTTGACTGCCGTAGGTAAGGCATGGAAGTGTGGGCGTTTCTGGATCCCTATTGCCGGCGCCTGTGGTGGCTGTTGTGGTTGCGCCAACAGCCAGCTTTTGCATTAGAGCTTGTTGGGCTTCAAGGATGAGAATCATCTTTGCACCATAGGTTTTGGTATCAGATGCCTCTTTGCCTGGATTGTCATCATTGTTTTTGTCATCAGAGTCTGCCTGGGTTGCACCTTCATAGATCTTGTCAAAGAGTTGAGCTTTCCAGGTGGGTTTGAATTTCCATGATGTGATGAGGACTTCAATGGTGATGTATGGTTTGGATGAATGAGCATCATCTGTGTGGTGTGCAATTGCTTCCTTTGCAGCCTTTTCCATGTGGATGGGACCATGTACTTTCTTGGGGTAGTCACTAGGTGTGATATACGAGATGGTACATCTGGAAATCAATTGGGTGATGTGTCCTTTCTGGAGTTCTGTTGAGTGGGGAAGAAAGGAGGTGATAGCATTGACGACACTGCCTCGGAGGTTGGTCATCATAGAAGGGACTAGCACCTTGGCGTCCGCTGTTTTGCTTTCCACAAATAAGTCTTCCATGTCGGTATCATCCATGATCTGTTAGTAGGGGGCATTCAATTTTCCGTCATATGGGCTGCTGCCCATGAATCTGAATTGGATGCCTTCAATAGTGCTCCAATTAAATTAGTCAACCATACTTGCTCGTGGATTATCAAAGAACTGTGGGTAGGAATAGTGAATACACCCCCTGATTCACAAGCAGGAAGGGGAAAGAAGAAGGAATAAAAAGAAGGAATAAAAATTCCGGAGATAGGGGAGGGAGACGGCGGCAGCGACGGCGTCGGCAAGGAACAATCGAATCGAAGGAAGTGATTCGAAAGATTAACCGAAAGAACGTTTGTCAGAGAAAGCGAAGAACGGGAGTTGAAAGAAGAACCGGAAGATCGTCGGAGGCGGCAGCAAAGCGGCGTTGGAGAATCGAGTGTAGATCAAGTGGGCAAAAGAACGATCGAAGATGCTCGGAGAAACAAGCAAAGATCGAAGATGGTTGGAGAAACAATCGAAGATTGAGTCGGAGTCGAAGAAAGACGGACGGTGATGAAAGAACCGGCGGATCGGTCGTCGGGGCCGAAAAAGATCTCGTAGTAGTTGGTGGCAGCGACAAGGAAGAATTGAATTGGATTGAAGAAAGCGATTCGAAGAATGGACGCGATTGGAAGAATGAACCGGAGAAAGAACCGAAGGAACATTCGTCACTCGGACGGAGAAACAATCGTCATAATAGATCGGAGGGAGATTGGAAGGGAGTCCTCGCTCAACAGCAGGCTCACAACAATCTCAGCGCCGGGGGGAAGGCCTATTGCTCAACAGCAATGTCCTCTGGCTGTAGCCGTGCAGTGGAGGGGCTAATTGGGTGGAGATAGGCTCTTAAGGTATACGCCGGCGCGAGTTATAAGGGCTCTATAACCTGTTGTAAGATAAAAATGGACTGGATACCTATGACGGTAGGTTTATTGATGTTTAAATGAAAGGAGATATGATTTCATGGAGACATTCTTATTTTTACTACCTAATGTATGTATTTTGCACTGTGTCGGGGCTCCCTATATTTTCATGGTAGAGAACTTCCCCGGTTACTATCTTCATCTTACCAACATTGTTGCTGTGTTAGTATTGGCCATTCAATGGTATCAGTCTTTTACAAGGTTAGGTAGTTTATTTGATGGGCCTTGTGCTTGATCAGGATATATGGAATAAATGAGGCCCCCCATTCAGATCCGGTATTGGTTTTCATGATTGCAATAAGTAATTGCCTCATGGGGCGTTAAGTGTATTCATTTGAATACACATAAGGGTTCCACATGTTTACTTATTGGCCGGGTCTTTAAAGATATCTCGTTCCGAATCAATTAACCTGTTTTGTTTGTAGCCTTACGTGGAATCATTTTTACCACTTAAGGGTTTCCAAGTAGTGAAGGTGCGTTTGATTCTAAGCCTCAAAGGTGAATATTTGTGTTCGTACCTCTGCTTCGTTTGCCGTAGCGTTTCTATGGTGTTTCTGTTGCCGTATTTTTAACCGGCAACACAACCCTTGATCCAACATGATATTGATGTTGGATTACTGTCGGTTTGTGATTAACCTTCTTTCATGAGGTAATGTTTGATTATTTAACCTGGGTAGTGGCCCATGATGTATCGTGTATGGCGAGCGTGCAAGATCCATCCCAATGGCTTGGTCAGATCACCAGCTGGGTTGATGATTCCTGGAATGTGAATAATCTTGATCTCATCATTCACTTTCCATGGTTGAATTGCAAAGAACCTAATTTCAATATGTCTGGTTCTCTCAGTAGGCTTTTGAACATTGATGATGACAATTGCTGATGCATTGTCTTCATAGATTTGGGTCAGACCTACTTGAATAAAACCCAGTTCCTTGAGTATAGATCTGAGATATCTGGCTGTTTTAGCTGCAGTGACTGCAGCAATGAACTCAGCTTCTGTGGAACTTTGTACTGTGAGTGACTGCGCTTTGGATCTGTAAACAATTGCCCCACCAACATCATCTACGGTCATGAAGGTTGGGATCTCAGGACCCAGGCTGTGGGCATATGTGTCTCTGGCATCCCCAGAGTAAACCTTCAGGTTGAGACTGGTAGCTATAGCAAAGAAGAGTCTCTGTATTGGGTGTTCAACACATGATGAGTATGTCATGGCGGCGGCATGCAGGGTTGGAGCTGTATACTTGCTCCCATTGCAACACTGTCTGGCTCTTCATATACCATTCCTTTAAACAGAATACTGCCAATAGGGCCTTAGAATGATAGCATCCGGATCCTTGGGATATGGGATTGGATTGCCGAACATTTCCAGGTCTTCAAATTGATCAAGCTGTTCACACTCACGGGCTTCCCATTCTTGCCATGTTGATAATGGTTTTAGATTCCTTCTGGTGAAATGGCCAAGTGCTTGTGCTTCTGAGGTGGTTTCCTTGGAGTTGATGGCCTTGATTAAGAGTTTAATAGTTTCAGTTGAAAGGAAATCTTCATCAAGCGGTAGTTTGGAGTTGCCAGCCTTACGGAGCTTGGTGATGGCTCTGAGTGAAGCGATGTCAATGGTGGGTATAGAAACATTCATGTCATCTTCAGTTGGCATGAGATGTTTTTGGATGGAAGCATGCAGTGCTTCAATGGAGTCAACCTGGCTGATTCGTGACTGTATCAGCTTCTTGTATGTGTTGCCAATTTGCTTGATTGCTTTGATGGATAAAATACGGTCCAAGAATGGTTGGTCTTCAGTGTCAGTGGGTTCCTTCCAAGACCTGTTGGGGGCAAACAGGCCATATTTATTTGCATGTTTGCGGACTTCCTTTATAGATAATTTAGCTTCAAGTGCAAATGTGATTGGTGTCTCTGTCAAATCCCTCACCCCTTGATCATGTGATTCATGCAGAGCTGTGGTAACATCAGCAGCATTAAACACACAGTTGTGATTGAAAGAGATGATATAGGCACCGCAGTTGTGATTGAAAGAGATGGTATAGGCACCACAAACGCTTGGACAGAGATGTCTTGTGGGAGGAGAAAAATCTCGAGGCAGAGCTTTTGTTAAGGATGTCAGTTACATATGCTCAACCAAGAAGTGAGTCAGTGGTAAATCGGAGGCCAAATGCTTTGTCTGAACATGTAGAGATGACAGTAAGCCAGAGGTTTGTGAGATCCACGAAAGGTGTAATTGAAAATTGGAAGTGGCTGGCAGAGACTTCAGAAGGTTCCAGTGGGATGGGAGTGTCATCATCTGTTCGGAGGAGACGTTTGACATTGGCAGGAAGTTCTGAGAGGGGAAGGTTGTTTATGCCTTCATCACATCTGACATGAGTTGCAATTTTGACGCAATGGGTTTCTGTGTCATACCATAGAATATTTCTGGTGGTATATGGGACAAAGCCTAGGAAAATGCCTTTTCTTGTGTTGGGTTTGAGCTTGATTTTCTTCTTGCCTGGCGGATGGACCCAGACTTGGCACCCAAACTTTCTAAAGTCACTGAGGTTTTCTTTTTGACCAGTGGCCAATTTCAAGGGGGAATGGGGTTGGTTGCCTTCTGGGAAGGCATTAGACAGCCGTAGAACATGGTAGAATGCAAAGGGCCAAAACTTGATAGGCAAGTTGGCGCCACTAAGTAAGGTCTTCATTGAATTGGCTAGAGTGTGATGTGCTCTTTCTATAGAACCATTTTGGTGAGAGGCATTGGGACCTGTTGGGAAAATTGCATATCCAAATGAAGAAAAGAGGTTTCGGATGTCAGGGTTGTGAAATAGCTCACCTCCTTGATCAACAATCACATATTTGTTGCTGCAGGATGGATTATGCTGAGAGAAGAAGTGTTCCAACCAATGTAATGGGGCAGCTTTTGATACTCGGGTGTCGCCATATTTCATTCCCGGAAAATGGTCAGTGTTGAGGATCCAAGCAGTTTCACCATGGATGCCTTCATAATCAAGTTTGTGCTTTGTATTGGAGGATTTTGCTCCAGAGAATGCAAAGTCAATGGAGAGGCCTTGGAATGGTGCGTTTGCATTCCTTGTAGAGTGGGCGGCAGCGGGGGATTTTTTTTGCTTGCATTGGATGCAAGTTGGGCATTGATCAAGGATACTGGTTTGACGCTTGAATTTTGGGACTTCTGCAATGTGCTTGTGAGCATTGTAGAGAAATGATTCACATGGGTGCCCCAAGCGTTGGTGCACATACTGATGATCTCACAGGCCATAATGCATCAACAACTCCAGATGAAAAACCAAGTCCCTCCCTGGAACCCAGCAGTGTCAGCTCCTATGAATCAGTTAAAATTGGTGCCGTCAACTTAATTCCTTTACTTAACCTCAATCCATCCATCCCTACAGACGTATTCTGTGAGCTGGAGGACAAACCCAAAGCTCAAACATTAGATCCACTCACTACATCCGATGAGGACCCTAACTTTGACCGAGACAACCCTGCTACCACAGTCCACCAGATTTCAAACCCAAAACTCACCGGCTACATGAATCCCATCAAAATTGATGGAAACTATGTCCAAAACTTGGTTCCTCCAGATCCACTGTCAAGAAGGGGAAAGAGCTCAGCTTGATACTGGAGCAAAAGTCTCATGCCCAAACCTCCTTCATGCCCTACATGATTACAAACCCTACACCAAGCTGAGGAAATGTCCAGTCAGGCTGACAACTGCTATAGGAGGAAAAGAATCAAGTTGCATTCCCAAAGGATCAGGATATATTAATATACCTGCTCCCAACACGCAAGGCTATGTAAGGGTTTTCTTCTACTACTCTCCATTACTTGCTTTCACTCTGCTCAGTGAAAATGATCTCTATGATACATCAGCACAAATCAGAGACCATTTCAGTGGCCAGTCAATTGACAAGTCATTTTATGACAATGATCACTACTCCAAACTACTAAATGGCAACCTCACTATTATTTGTCATCACAAACATAGTGCTGCTTGAAGCGTTGTCATCCATGGTGCAATCATTGATGGCCAGTGCTACACCCATTTGTTGTTAATCCCAGACCTTGATATTAATCCTCCATATGCCAACTGTGCCAACTCATCCAGATATGTATTAGCGACTGATGTCCAATTCAAGGAAGCTTGCAAATAAGCCACCAAGGAAGTCATCAGCAACCACCGCTATGATACATTCATCAACCTAGTCCAACTACAAAAATGTACTGAAGCAGTTGGGGGCAAGGGAGATTCCAATGGCAAGCCCTGGTTTAATGCAAAAATATTCTTCACTAATATTACAGACAAACAAATTCCCATCCATGCCATCAAGACCAAGACTTCAAAACTTCTCTGGCATCAAAGGTTATGACATCCCTGTGATTCCTTCCTCTACCATGCCCACAAACATATGGCAGGAGTTCCAAAATTCCAGCGCCAAACCAGTATCCTAGATCAGTACCCAACTTGCATCCAGTGCAAACAGACAAAGTCCCCTGCAGGCACTAACTCTACAAGGAAAGCAACTGAACCTTTCCAAGGACTCTCCATTGACTTCGCATTTTCTGGAGTCAAATCTCCCAGCACCAAGCGCAAGGTTGATAATGAAGGGATTCATGGTGAGACTGCATAGATTTTGGTCACAGACCACTTCTCAGGTATGAAATTTTGAGATACGCAAATATCCAAGGCTGCCCCCCTTATTATTTTCCTTCTGAATCCGATTCGTTGAGAGTCTGATTCAAGGACTTCTGAAGAACAGCGACGCTGCGTTAGTGTGTTAGTAGACGAACGATTGTACTCTACGCGTGACAATTGTGTTTGGATACTTTCGGCAACGGATAATCGGACTACAGGCGAGACTAGGGAAACGCCAGATCTCCTCTTGCTGTGACTTATTCAGATTGCAGCGAGACAGACCTTAGTATGTAGATTACAAGTAGTTGGTAGCAACTAGTGTGAATTTTGGGATATAAATCAGTTGAATGTTAAAAGTATGAGCTAAGAGAGTAATCTTGCTGGAGAGCATGATATCTCTTTTAGTGCAGTGATGAATACAGTACACCGCTAATCGTACAGCACTGTAGAATCACTGCTACCATGAGAAGCTTCCTTCTAATCGTACAGCACTGTAGAATTTCTTCTAATCGTGATCACTGAAGCAGCTGTTACAGGAAGCTTCTTCGAACCTCCTTGAATATCGAAACACATGATTGGAGGTATCAAACGGCTATACCGGAACCAGGCAATTCACCTTGTTTTTTGGTCATGAAAACAAAAGAACCTTGCTTCCGATCTTAAGTATCGAACTTTGATCGTGAAAGAACCTTGCTTCTGATCTTAAGTATCGAACTTTGGTCGTGAAAACAGAAAGAATGGGCCTTCCCGGTCATTTACCATAGATATGAGAATATTCCAATCCTGTTTACAGAAAGTATGGGCCTTCCCGGTCATTCGGCCTTAGATAGAAGAATATTCCAATCCTGCTTACAGAGGTTCATATGACTCGATCCTGCTTACAGAGGTTCTCCAATCTTGCTTACAGAGGTGCATATGACTCGGTCGGTATTATCGTACCACTCCAGCTGTAGTACTGTAAATTACGTAGAAATCTACGTAAGTTCAAGTACCGGCCTGTGGTTCCCATACGTACGAAAGGAATTTAATATGCCCCATCTTCTTGCACGTGATCAGGTGTATCACATAGCTCGAAAAGAAGAACAAGTAAATTTCGTGAGTACGTATGTATGTGGAAGCAATTTAATATGCCCCATCTTCTTGCACGTGATCAAGTGTATCACATACTTCGAAAAGAAGAAGAACAAATGAATTCCATGAAGCATGCAATATGCCTCATTTTCTTACTCCGGAAAAAGGAAGATTCAGCAGACTTTATCACAGGAGGAATACCAAAGGATAAGAATGCCCCATAAACCGAGGCTGGAAATTGATTCGAATTGAATCATATCAATAGGATTCAATCGTAGAATTGATTGCAGACAAATTCATAGATCAAGTACAACCGTAGTATTCATAATCGTAGAAGATTGAATCGTAGAATCGAATCATAGGGAATGATTGATCATATTCAACCGTATTGATCGAGTTGGGGGAATCCAGACATGCCCCATATCAAGCAATGTCATCGTAAACCCAATTAGCAACCAAGAGAGTAGCATGTAGGTGATACAGCTTGAGCTTGATAGCATCACGATGGCGTTTGGTGATGCACACAGCAGGCGAGTTGTAGAACAAAGAATGTGCCCCATAATTAGGCTTCCAATCTGGGCAAGAAGATGCAGCAGCATGCTGTGGATAGGCTTGACCTGAACTTGTAATGGCACTATCGTTGGCATGAACTGAGCTTGGAACGACACTATCCTTAGAAAATGCCCCAGATGGTGGAAGTGGCAATGTTGGAATGCAAGTACTAGGCTTGTGCGAAGAAAATTGCTTGGGTGAACGGTAGAATGTCACAATAGCAGATTTTGGATGAAATGTCCATCTTGAGTGAGTTGAAGGCTCAAGGGAAGGACGTGGGGAGTGACGCCTTGGAGAAGTATGAGAGGCATCACCAGGTGGAGTGTTCGGGTGGACAGTAGGAATGGTTGAAGAGACAACTCTACGAAAACGGACTGATTCGGTGCTAGGGAAGTAAGTCCAAGTGTAGGTTGGAGTACGTGTGGAAGCAGGGAGATCAGTATTGGGAGCTAACTGGTTGGGATCAAGGGATTCAAGAGGGTTCCCATTTTGGGTAGTAGTAGGAATGGCAGGCGTTTCGCAAGCAGGATTAGGTGCTTGAGATGGGGAGGAAGCAGATGCTTGAGTTGTAACAGGAACATGTGCTGGAGGCGTGACGAGAACAGGTACTGGAGGCGTTACGGAAGCGGATACCGAAGATGATGTCGGTCCTGGAATCGTCGTAGAAACATGTGTTGTTGTCGTAGAGGGTGCCTGTGATAGGACTGGTGATGGAGGTGACGTTGGTGGTAAGACTGGTTTTGTCATGCAAGGTGTAGCTTGTACGATGGGTTGTGATGCCAGAGGAACTTGAGCCGTAACAGGTGGTAATGGCTCAAAGGGATTTCTGCATTAGCCCTTATGTAAAGCAGTCAGTTCAGGGTGCTGGTTGCACTCATGACAAAATGCAAGGAAAGCATCCCGGGTGTACTGATTGTGGTCATACCAGTAACAGCCAGCTTGGGGAATGATATCATTTATAAAATCAACAAATGTAGTGAATGTGTGTTGATCTTTTACTCTGGTAGGAACGGGGGTCGGTCTGAGCTTGGTATTCTAGGCCAACAAGGTAACCATATTCATAAATTTCACAAATGAATCGATTCCAGGTGGTTGCTCCTGCTACAATGAGAGCTTCACAAATGTGGTGGCATGCTTCTTGAGGAACATCCAGTGTTGCATGTAGGACGTGGGCAAGTGTCGAATCAAATGATGGAAACAGTGATGTGAGATCAGGGCCGTAAATGGACATAGTGAAGTGACAAAGCGACGAAAATTCGTTGGATTGAGTATTGTCTGTGTTGACGTTGTTGTTGGAGGAGGGATATTCGATTACTTCGAAAAACGATGAAAATTCGATAATCGGATCGTCGTCGTTGGTGGCGTTTCGACAATAGGTATTGTCGTCGGTCGTCGGCGAATACGTTATCACTGTCGGCGTCGGCGTTGACGTTGGCGGTGAAAACAACGAAAATTCGTTTGTTGTAGAAACAATCGATCGATGGTAGTTTCCAAACGATGTTTGTTGTAGAAACAATCGATCGATGGTAGTTTCCAAACGATGTCGTCGGCGGATAAGCGATCGTAGAATCGGTTATTGTTGATGGCGTCGTCGTTCGTTCGTGGAGTGCGCGGCGTTGATAATAAATAGCGTCGGCGATTGTCAACAGAGGAGTTTTGAAGAAACAAAACGTCGTCGGCGGCGAATAAGCGAGCGTACCGTGAATAATCGAGCGATGGTAGTTGTTGCCGTTGTAGTTGTTGTTCGTGATGCTCAGAATAGGTGCTGCCGGCGGTCGTCGAAGGATCGATACCGTCGCTATTGGCGTCGGCGGTAGCAAAGAATCGATCGTAGGAACGGGTTTGCGACAGGCAATACGATGGTGTTTCCTTCCTGTATTTGCTAGTAAGCGGTGAATTGATCAAAGAATCAAATCGTAAGCATCGTACTAGTAGTGGGTCTGATAAGGCAATGATCGATGGAATAATTGCAGTCGGTGGATTGATAATGATGCTTAACGCAATCAAATGGGCGTCGACGGGTCCTGACAAAGTTGGTGTCACAAGGAGCGTAGGCGCGGAAATATACAATCCAGGAACGTTGTTCTTGGATGGAGATATTGCTATTGGCGTGTCCAATGCAATGGGCTTCTAATAAAGACTTCGGCGTGTCCGATTGGTGTCTTTGTGTGTAATCGGATCAGAGAACTATCGAATCGATGGGTCTTCTGTCGGATTGTCGTTGACTGTTCTGATTGTTATGCAAGCTGCCTGAGAGCTTGCGACTGTTAATCTATTATTTTCCTTCTGAATCCGATTCGTTGAGAGTCTGATTCAAGGACTTCTGAAGAACAGCGACGCTGCGTTAGTGTGTTAGTAGACGAACGATTGTACTCTACGCGTGACAATTGTGTTTGGATACTTTCGGCAACGGATAATCGGACTACAGGCGAGACTAGGGAAACGCCAGATCTCCTCTTGCTGTGACTTATTCAGATTGCAGCGAGACAGACCTTAGTATGTAGATTACAAGTAGTTGGTAGCAACTAGTGTGAATTTTGGGATATAAATCAGTTGAATGTTAAAAGTATGAGCTAAGAGAGTAATCTTGCTGGAGAGCATGATATCTCTTTTAGTGCAGTGATGAATACAGTACACCGCTAATCGTACAGCACTGTAGAATCACTGCTACCATGAGAAGCTTCCTTCTAATCGTACAGCACTGTAGAATTTCTTCTAATCGTGATCACTGAAGCAGCTGTTACAGGAAGCTTCTTCGAACCTCCTTGAATATCGAAACACATGATTGGAGGTATCAAACGGCTATACCGGAACCAGGCAATTCACCTTGTTTTTTGGTCATGAAAACAAAAGAACCTTGCTTCCGATCTTAAGTATCGAACTTTGATCGTGAAAGAACCTTGCTTCTGATCTTAAGTATCGAACTTTGGTCGTGAAAACAGAAAGAATGGGCCTTCCCGGTCATTTACCATAGATATGAGAATATTCCAATCCTGTTTACAGAAAGTATGGGCCTTCCCGGTCATTCGGCCTTAGATAGAAGAATATTCCAATCCTGCTTACAGAGGTTCATATGACTCGATCCTGCTTACAGAGGTTCTCCAATCTTGCTTACAGAGGTGCATATGACTCGGTCGGTATTATCGTACCACTCCAGCTGTAGTACTGTAAATTACGTAGAAATCTACGTAAGTTCAAGTACCGGCCTGTGGTTCCCATACGTACGAAAGGAATTTAATACCCCTACACTGGCTGGACATTTCTTCTCCCAACACAATCCCTCCTGCAATAACAAATATGTGATTGTTGATCAAGGTGGGGAACTCTTTCACAACCCTGATATCAGAAATTTGTTTGCAGCTTATGGATATACCATCTATCCAACTGGAGCTGATGTCTCTCATCAAAATGGGTCAGTAGAACAAGCTCATTGAGCATTGGAAAATTCAATGAAGACCCTGCTTACTGGAGCCAATTCGCCTATCAAGTTCTGGCCTTTTGCATTCTACCATGCTCTACAGTTGTCCAATGCATTCCCTTAAGGCAACCAATCCCATTCCCCCTTGGAATAAGCAACTGGTCAAAAAGAAAACCTCAGTGATTTTAGGACATTTGGTTGCAGAGTCTGGGTTTGACCCCCAGGCAATAAGAAAACCAAGCTCAAACCCAATGCAAGAAAAAGCATCTTCCTAGGTTTTGTCCCATATACCACCAGAAATATTCTGTGGTATGATACAGAAACCCATAAAGTGAAGATTGCCACTCATGTCAGATTTGATGAAGGCATGAATGACCTATCCATCTCAGAACTTCTTGCAAATGGCAAACATCTACTCCATACAGATGATGACAGGCCCATATATTAAATTCATTTCGTGACCAGAAGTACCAAAGTTACCAAAGGGTAGATTTCCTATGCGCATGAATCAATGAGTCCCGTATCCATCTAAGCAATCGATTCCCACGGCATATCGATTCCCACGGCGCATCGATTCCCATCGCGCATAAACGGTGAGCAATCCCTGTCTTACGATATTGCCATTGTTCTTCGGTGAGCAAACTCTGATTTCATAAAATATCACACGAGCTACGGGAGCAATTCCTGACCTTAATGATAAACATTTCATGGAGTCTTCCTAACGGAACAAGAGAAGAAAACCGTTGGCATGTGATTCTCACACAATACATATACATGCATACAAATATATATGGTCAACGACTAATACATGTACGGAAATAATCAGCGAGTAATCTCAGCACTACGCAACAGCAGTTGCAACGTATTCATCTCAATAAAAGAGATATCTTGCATTTCGGCAAGATTTCACTTTATCTCATACTTTTAACATTCAACTGATTTATATCCCAAAATTCACACTAGTTGCTACCAACTACCTGTAATCTACATACTAAGGTCTGTCTCGCTGCAATCTGAATAAGTCACAGCAAGAGGAGATCTGGCGTTTCCCTAGTCTCGCCTGTAGTCCGATTATCCGTTGCCGAAAGTATCCAACCACAATTGTCACGCGTAGAGTACAATCGTTCGTCTACTAACACACTAACACAGCGTTGCTGTTCGTCAGAAGTCCTTGAATCAGACTCTCAACGAATCGGATTCAGAAGGAAAACAATAGATTAACAGTCGCAAGCTCTAAGAAGGCTTGCACACAAGAAGGAACAGGAACGGAATTGAACATAATCCCTACGCTGGCATATGCACGTCGCACATCGCACAAGAAGCAGTTCCCATTCTCAGTTACCACACACTTCTTTCCAAGGCTCCGAACCACCACAGATGCCGAACATACCGGTAATGCCCGTCAACGCACTCGGAGGCGAAGAGAAGAATGACGCCGAAGTCACCACTATCGAACGCTTTCCCAGCTTCGATGCTGATATGAGAAAGATACTCATATCATTACTCAACGTAACAAGTGAGATTACTAGCAAGTTGTGCCTAGCTCTCAAAGAAGGCGGATTATGCGAGTGGAAGTCGTTCCTTGACGCACTTATCGAACCGGATTTTGCACGCGAACTTACCTATACGGAGCAAGGATTGGCAACGCATATCCCTCGATCCATCCAAAGGAGCATAGAAGCACTTGCGGATTTCGCTATCGACCTACAAGAAGAAGGTGTCGACCTAGGTGAAGACGAGAAGGACTGGAAAGATGTAAAGTCATATACATACAGGGAATTCCAGGCATTCCGCGGAGAGCGTGCCCAACGCTTACGTAACGAATCTGTTCTGAACCCACCACCTCCTCCGGCAGGAAGTAACAAAAAGTCACCTCAGCAGGTAAAGTACGAATCATGGTGCCGAAAAGCACGAGATGAAAAGTCCTTTACACCCCTCACGAATGACTCGAGATTTGAACACTGGCTCGTCGGTTTCAAAGCTAAACTCGAGGCATACGACATCGATACAGAGACATTCCTCGATGAAACTTGGCCTCCAGCTACGCTTCTGGGTTATACCCATGATCTCTTCGTCAAGCAGTGTGCCTTCTTCTGGGTACTAATGTTGGAAGTCTTCAAGAGTGACCTTTCTGCATCATGTGTACACAGTCATTCTACCACTCGTGATGGACGCAAGGCCTACTTCGACTTCGTAAACCTTCATAGCCAATCAAAAGCAAAGGTATACGACAACTCGACTCAGCTACAAGCTTTGCTCAAGTTGAACCTCAACAATTGGAAGGAATCCAAAGTGAAATTCATCACACATTGGTTTGATGAATTGAATCACCTCAACAAGCTCCGTCCTCCCAACAAGCCCCTCGAGTATCACACTGTAAAATCAGCATTGTGTCAGGCATGCTATTCCAGCTTCTAGCTAAGCGAACAGTTTGCCAAAGTCAAGGATCCAGGTGGGACGAATAGCACCGTAACGGATGCAGTTGCCGAAGCTGCTGCTATCCACGATCTTAAAATCACGCTTTTACTCGAAGCAACTCGACTTGATTCCCAGTCTGCGATGTCTGCTCCTCGGTCGACCGTACGTGCACACGTTCATGATTTTTCTTCTGAATCGAGCCAAAACCATGATGACTATGCTCTCCCCATCGAATTTGAAGGAGACTATCAAGATTATGCTGTGTTCAAGGCTGGACGTACCCCTGACCCTACCACAAGATTGCCTACAAACATATGGAAGGCCTTGTCACGTCAGGACATGAAGAGTTGGCTCAGTTTTTCTCCGGAAGGCAAGAAAATTGTGGTTGCCTCATTGCGACGCGACTTATTTAACACGGACCAACCTGACCCTAATAGTGTCAAACCCATTACCCGGAAGGCATACCAACATGAACACTCGGTATCATTCCGAGAAGACGATACTTCGACCAAAGATGAGCATGCCAATTCCGCAGCAGACCTACATCCTGCTGTAGAGAATGATCGTAGAGGTGTTTTCCATGCATCCCTAGGTGTATACAAATCCACGACCTCTTCGTCTAAGGACCAGCGACCTCTCAAATCTTCCGTGTCACCCGCGCATCCAGCTCGATTCCTTTCAAACAACCCTGACATTCAGTACAAAAATATAAAAAGTGTGTCGTAACAAGCAAACGCAATCGGTCTTACGGCCGATTGATTTAGTGAGTAGAAATAAGATCATTGTTACCGTTCGATTGTCTTTCCCGATTGTCGATCGGCAGGTTAATTACTTGTCGGAAATTACTCGTCGTATCGTGTAATTTCAAGCATACAAAACACATGTAATTCTTAAGACACAAAACACACGCAATCCATCTTCGATCGGTCTTTTACCGTATAATTCACCGTGATATTCTCTCTGAATATCACATGTGATTGTACCTTATTATGTAGAATTAGTACTAGGTTGTACGTAGGTTTTAGGGCATGATAGTGTTTTAAAGTTGTTAATTCTTCGAAGAGTGAGCTGATGGGGAAATTCGGTAAAGAGACAAACCACATGGAAACGCCGACGATTATTCACTCAAGTTAAATAACCTTACGAATAAGGTTATTTGCCCTTATGACTTTTCGTACAGTACGCGTTACACGGTGAATTCTTTTCAAAAAGGACGGTGACACCCAAATACCTGTCGGAACACCATCGTATTCCGTCAATTTTCACCAGTGGTATACTCCCGAGGATGATCTCACCTTTCCTAATGATGGTCCCGTAACATCATACACATACCGTATTCACAAAACTACGGTTACTAGCCCTGGTTTTGCCATGGTCGATCGCGGCGCAAATGGCTGCATCATCGGTAATGATGCGTGTCTCATCTCCAAGGATATCCCACCACGATATGTTAACGTCACCGGCATTAACAATCATCAGGTACAAAATATTCCCATTGCTACATGCGGAGCATATTCCATGTCGAACAGAGGCCCCTTCATTCTCATTTTCAATGAATGTGCCTATACAGGACGACATCCTTCTATATTGTCATCCGGCCAGATGGAAGCAAATTTTTCCACTGTAGACGACACATCCATCAAAGCAGGCGGAGGACAGGTCATCACCACCTCCAATGGCTATGCACTGCCTCTTAGCATACGACACGGTTTACCATACCTTGCAATGCGAAAGTATACGACTGTCGAATTTGACACGCTACCACATGTTATCATGACGTCCGATAAACATTGGGACCCATCTGTTCTCGATACCACGATCAGTGCGAAGGATGAACAATTTCTCCAGAAATATCCTCCCCAACCACAGCAACTCCCTTATGCCGATTACGACGAATATGGGAACCCACGCTGCCTTGAAGGATTCGATATCTCTGTTTCTCCGGGGTCCTCCACGGTCACATCCCTCAGCTCGTATTCCAGCCATTCCACCCGATCTCCATTTCTTCCGATTGATGATCATAAGAACAACGATCGCTCCTTTTGGCTTACTTCCACCGACTACGCTCATCAAGAACGTCTCGCATGCTGCGCGCCAACCGCAGTCTCTGGAACAGTCACTGCGTTTCCGACAGATTGTACAGCCAGTGACACTACACGCATTGCAGCTACGCCCCGCGAAAGATACCCCAACGAACATGACTACTTATCCCTGAAACCTTTCTTTTGTTGGGTTTCCACCGATCGCATCAAAGCTACTTTTGAAAACTCAACCCAATACGGTTCGTTAGCAGTTAGCCCTGATGGTAATATTTTCAAACGGTTTCATTCCCCTCAACCGGCCATGAACGTTCGACCCTTCAATGACGATGTTATGTCCGATGCAGTCTATTCAGATGTCCCAGCAATTGATGGTGGATCCAAAATTGCTCAGATCTTCTTTGGCCGCAAGTCACATATTATACACGTTGAAGAAATGCGTACCACCGGCGATTTCCTATCCTGCTTTCAGAACTTTGTTCGAAAATGGGGCAGGCCCATCCGCCTCCTTTGCGACCACGGTAACTATCAATCAAGTAAGAAAGTCATGGATTACCTCAAAATGTTATGGATTGGACTCTGGCAAAGTGAACCGTACCATCAACACCAGAATCAATTCGAACGACGGTACCAAACGTTCAAACGCATTGTCAATCGCGTCATGGATCGTACCGGCACACCACCACACATGTGGTTACTGTGCATGACATACGTCGCGGGTCTCCTCAATGTTGTCTCTGACCCTACGCTGTCCAATAAACAGCCGATCTTCATTGCCACGGGTACACTTGGCGACATCAGCGCATACACCAGTTTCTTCTGGTTTGAACCTGTGTATTTCAAGACCAATGACTCTCCTTTCGGTACCAAATCTACCGAACGCCTAGGTCATTTCGTCGGCATCGCCGAACATGTTGGCAATGGACTCTGCTTTCGCATCTGGGATCCAGTTACCAACAAGTTACTCGACCGGTCCGGTGTTCGATCTGCTCTTACACCTGAGTCACGTAACAAACGCGCGGGCCTATTTACTGATGATGGTTTCATCAAATGGCGTAATGCAAAGGATTCCTTACCCCGTATATACGCCACTGGAGAAGCTCCAGCTTTCAAACATGGGGAGCATACCAATCAGAATAAACTCATTAACGAGTCTACTAAACCAAACAGCTCAGTTTCACCTAACGGTTCACCCGCTGATTCTGACACTGCCGATGACACCGTTCCATCCGCACCCAACAAACAACCAGATACCACGCTCCACGCATCTGGCACTCAACCAATTCTTCAACAACCCGCCCACCCCTCGTTACCGAGTTTTCTCTATAAGAAGGTCGATGACAGCCCGAGCTGGTCACCTTCTAAACTCCCTAACAACTATGGGGAGAGTTTTGATGGTCCTCCTACGACACACATCTTCAGCAAGACATCCGATGGCGTTCTCCTTACTGAAGATGATTTTGACCCACCGGAATTAGCATACTTTGATGTTAGTGACGTCACAACTCCACACACCAACCCCGCTACTCCTTCAGTAGACCCATCACAGGTAGTTGTTACCGACGAAGAAGGTAACGCACAGTTTGACGATGACGGTAAACCTATTACCATTCCTACGATCCCGATTGCCGATCTACAAGGACGTTCCTTCCTTGTAACCAATCTCGATGGCACCCGGAAGCGTCTTACCATTGTCGATGTTGAAGACAGTCTTGAACGCAATAAAGACTTCATCAAGTTCAAGTGCAAACACTCCGATGACGAACTCGATGATATCATTGCATACAATGACGTCATGAATTACATACATCGTGATTCAACACAAGAAGACGGCAAACTCTGGTCGTTTCGCCGCATCCTAGGACACCAAGGTCCACTGGATAACAAGCATCCTCAATACAAAGGTTCCAAGTATAACCTCTGGATTGAATGGGAGAATATGGAACGCACATATGAACCTCTGGCCAACATTGCAGCCGCCGACCCGGTCACCGTTGCAAAATATGGGAAAGACAACAACTTGCTTGATCTCCCGGGTTGGAAACGTCTCAGAAGAATCACCAACCTAGCCCGACGAACCAAGAAACTTGATCGACTCGTGCACCAAGCCAAACTACGTTCCTTCCGTACCACTCCGCAGTATCAATATGGATTCAAAGTTCCTCGTAGCCATGAAGCAGCCCTCCAATTTGATCAAGCCAACGGAAACACCAAATGGGAAGATGCCACCACTCTGGAAATGGCACAACTCAATGAATACAATACATTCATTGATAAAGGCGTATACAAGACAAGCTCCATTCCCCCGGGATTCCAACAGATCAAGGTACACATGATATACGCTGTCAAACACGACGGTAGGCACAAGGCTCGCCTCGTCGCCAACGGTAATCTCACTGAGGCCCCTATCCACAGTGTTTACGCAGGCGTCGTATCTCTTCGCGGTCTAGGTATGTGCCTATTCCTAGCTGAACTCAACGATCTAGAAGCATGGGGCACCGACATAGGTAACGCCTACTTAGAAGCAGTCACCTGCAAGAAAGTATGCATCAAGGCAGGTCCCGAATTCGGATCGTTGGAGGGTCACCTGTTGGTCATTTTCAAAGCCCTATATGGTCTCAGGTCTTCAGGCAAGTGTTTTGGAGACTTACTCGCGGCTTGTCTCATCGAACTCGGCTTCGAAAGATCACGCGCAGAACCGGAAATATTCCTCAAACCCGGAACGAACAAGCATGGTGAACGTGTATATGAGCTTATATGCACATATGTCGATGACCTATATCTCTGCATGGCAGATCCCAATTCATTCTTGAAGATATTGCAATCGTCACCATATAACTTCAAATTGAAGGGATCCGGACCTATGAACTTTCATTTAGGATGTGGATTTGAGCGCGACGAACATGGTGTTCTGTGCATGAATCCCATAAAGTTCATCGAAAAGATGGAAGCATCTTACGAACAAATGTTTGGATGCAAACCTAGCACTAGGTTCCGATCACCCATCGCGGAGAACGATCATCCCGAATTGGACTCCTCAGCCTTTCTCGAAGAAACCGGTATACAGAAATATCAAAGTATGATCGGTTCACTGCAATGGATCATCGCTATTGGGCGTTTCGATGTACAAACAGCCGTGATGACGCTCTCAAGTTTCAGAGCCCAGCCACGAGATGGGCATCTCGAACGTGCTAAACGTATCTATGGATATATCTCCAAGTTTAGACATTTTAAAATCAGATTCCGCGTGGAACCGCCCGATTTTATATTGACTAAACCCGACACCATCGACTGGTCCAACACCGTCTATGGGGAGCATTCTGAAGAGCTACCCGACGACGCTCCTGCACCGCTTGGAAAGACAGTAGCGTTAACACACTTCTATGATGCCAACCTCATGCATGATATTCTCAGTGGCAAGGCAGTTACCGGCATTCTTCATTTCGCGAACAAGACTCCCATGATGTGGTTCTCGAAGAAACAGTCTACTACGGAAACAGCCACCTTTGGAGCTGAATTTGTTGCAGGAAGAACTTGCATCGAACAGATTGTCGATCTACGCCACTCATTCCGATACCTAGGAACACAAGTCCATGATATCTCATACTCCTGGGGTGACAACAAAAAGATGATCCAAACGTCGACATTTCCTTACGCAAGGTTGCATAAGCGTCATAACATTCTATCGTTTCACTACGTACGGAGCATGATAGCGAGAGGATTCATTTTAATGATGCACGTCCCAGGTAAGGATAACTGTGCAGACATTCTCACCAAGCATTGGAGTCACTCAGTTGTGTATCCACTGCTCAGGCCCATATTCCACTTCTGTGGTAATACTGGCGACCTTCTCCAGGATGATGGAAGCATCATGTAGAGCGTGATGACAATTCACGAGGAGACATGGGGAGTATTAAATTCCTTTCGTGACCAGAAGTACCAAAGTTACCAAAGGGTAGATTTCCTATGCGCATGAATCAGTGAGTCCCGTATCCATCTAAGCAATCGATTCCCACGGCATATCGATTCCCACGGCGCATCGATTCCCATCGCGCATAAACGGTGAGCAATCCCTGTCTTACGATATTGCCATTGTTCTTCGGTGAGCAAACTCTGATTTCATAAAATATCACACGAGCTACGGGAGCAATTCCTGACCTTAATGATAAACATTTCATGGAGTCTTCCTAACGGAACAAGAGAAGAAAACCGTTGGCGTGTGATTCTCACACAATACATATACATGCATACAAATATATATGGTCAACGACTAATACATGTACGGAAATAATCAGCGAGTAATCTCAGCATTACGCAACAGCAGTTGCAACGTATTCATCTCAATAAAAGAGATATCTTGCATTTCGGCAAGATTTCACTTTATCTCATACTTTTAACATTCAACTGATTTATATCCCAAAATTCACACTAGTTGCTACCAACTACCTGTAATCTACATACTAAGGTCTGTCTCGCTGCAATCTGAATAAGTCACAGCAAGAGGAGATCTGGCGTTTCCCTAGTCTCGCCTGTAGTCCGATTATCCGTTGCCGAAAGTATCCAACCACAATTGTCACGCGTAGAGTACAATCGTTCGTCTACTAACACACTAACACAGCGTTGCTGTTCGTCAGAAGTCCTTGAATCAGACTCTCAACGAATCGGATTCAGAAGGAAAATAATACCATACCACCTGAACCTTCTGAAGTTTCTGCTATCACATTCCAATTTTCCATCACATCTTTTGCAGATCTCACTCACCTCCTCCAGCTAACTGCCCTTGCTACTTGTCAGGACAAAGCCTTTGGTCTCCACTTCACTAATGACTCCCTCCTTGGTAGAGTCTACGTCAATGATATTGTTCCTAAAAGCCCTGCCTCGCTCAAAGCTTTTCTCCTCCCACAAGACATCTCTGTCCAAGCTTTGGGGTGCCTATATCATCTCTTTCAATCACAACCACGTGTTTAATATTGCTGATGTTACTACAGCTCTGCATTTTGCACATGATCGAGGGGTGAGGAGCTTGACAGAGATACCAATCACATTTGCACTTACTTATCTATGAAGGAAGTACACAAACATGCAAACAAATACCCCCTGTTTGCACCCAACACCTCTTCGAAGGAAATCACTGACACTGAAGACCAACCATTCCTAGATCGTATTTCATCCATCAAAACCATCAAGCTTCTCAGCAACAAATACAAGAAGCTGATACAACCACACATCAGTCAGGTTGACTCCACTGAAGCACTCCATGCCACCATCCAAAAATATCTGGCGCCTACTGAAGATGATATGGCTGTTGCTATCCCTAGCATTGACATCGCTTCACTCAGAGCCATCACTAAGCTTCACAAAGCTGGCAATTCTGTATTACCCCTTGATGAAGATTCCCTTTCAACTGAAACTATTGATCTCTTAATCAAGGCAATCATCTCCAAAGCAACCACCTCTGAAGAACAAGGCTTAGGCCATTTCACCAGACAAAATCTTAAACCATTATCTACATGGCAAGAATGGGAAGCCGGTGAGTGTAAACATCTTGATCAGTTTGAAGACCTGGAAATGTTTGGCAATCCAATACCATATCCCAAGGATCAGGATGCCATAATTCTCAGGCCTCATTGGTAGTACAGTGTCAAAAGGAATGGTGTACAAAGAGCCAGGCAGTGTTGTAATGGGAGCAAGTATGCCGCCCCCACTTTGCACGCCATTGCCATGACATACTCTTCCTGTGTTGAACACGCTATCCAAATATTGTTCTTTGCCATTGCTGCCAGTCTCAACTTGAAGATCTACTCTGGGAATGCTTCTGATGCCTACGCCCACAGTCCTGGTCCTGAGATTCTAACCTTCACGACCATAGATGATGCTTATGCTGAATGGTACAAGCACAAGCATGGCAATGAGATTGACAGACAAATGATACTGCCAGTCTTACAAGCCCTGCAAGGCCATCCAGAATAAGGAAGACTACGAGAAACTCACATCAACAAAATTCTTAGCTGCCCCAAGCTCACCTTCAAAACCACCACTCATGACAGAACAATCTATACTGTCTTTGAAGGTGAAACAGCCTATCTCCTAAGACAAGTAGATGATTTTGCCCTAGTAGCGTGCACTGAAGAATCTGTGTCTGACAAAATCTATGTCATTATTGGAGAGAAGTTGAAACTACCCAAGGAAGGCCAATTTCCATTTACCAAATTGGGACTGCTTGAAGATTTCAATGGCATTGATGTTGAGCAAACAGCTGATTACATTGAATTGTCATGTGCCAATTACATTGACAGAATCATGAGATCCCATGGTTGGGAAGCTGATGCTAAAATCAAGCCACACTCCAAACCAGCAGCACCTCTGTCACCAGAAGTACTAAATCAATTACAATCTAACACTGATGGACCTCTAGAAGGTACCAAGGAGCATACTGCTCTACAATCCACATCTGGCTTCTCCTTTTGGACCCTCCTGGCAGAAATGATGTTTGCCTATGTTAGCTGCAGGCCAGATATTGGGTACGCTGTAACGCTGATGTCTAAATACAGTTCCAATCCCGCTGCTTTTCATAATTCCAGTCTGAAGAACATTGTTCGCTACCTAAGAACCACAAGATCTTGGGGCATTTGATTCTACAGACCAAATGCTGAGCCATCTCTACCTGCTGGAGTGTCATATGATGATTCAGTGCAAGACATGTCACTCCCAAAATATCCTGAAGATATCAAACAAAGCAAGTTAATGTGCTTTGTGGATGCAGCATAGGGATTTGATCCAAAACGCCTAAGACCCACTGTAGGTTATGTATTTACTTATGCTGGTGGGGCCATTGTTTACAGATCCAAAGCACAGTTGCTCACAGCACAAAGTTCCACAGAAGCTGAGTTCATTGCTGCAGTCACTGCAGCTAAAACAGCCAGATGTCTCCAATCTATACTCAAGGAACTAGGCTTTGTCCAAGTTGGTCCAACTCAAATCTATGAAGACAATGCATCAGCAATTGAAATCATCAATGCTCAAAAGCCTACTGAGAGAACCAGACACATTGAAATCAGATTCTTTGCAATCCAAGCTTGGAAAGAGAATGGCGAGATCAAGATGATTCATATTCTGGGCGTCATCAATCCAGCAGATGATTTAACCAAGCCATTGGGATGGATCTTGCACACTCGACATGCAAGATATGTCATGGGCCACTACCCTGGTTAAATAATCAAATCATCACACATGAAAGAAGGTTAATTACAAACCTACAGTAATCGAACATCGATATCATGTTGGATCAAGGGGTGTGTTGTCAGCTAAAAATACGGTTGAAAAAAACGCCGCAACCAAAAGCAACAGAGGTACAAACACGAATATTCACCTTCGAATCTGGCTTAGAAGTAAATGCACCTCCACTACTTGGAAAAAGTGGTAAAAACGACCCACTTAAGCTACAAACAAAACAGGTTAAACGATTCAAACCAAGACATTGTTGAAGACCGGACCAATAAGTAAACACTTGGTGTCTATATATGTATTCAAAAGAGTACATATAACAGCCCATGAGGAAACTACTTATTGCAATCATAAAAATCAATGCTGGATCAGAATGGGCCTCATTTATTGTTCCATATATCCGGATCAAGAGAAGGGCCCATCAATACTATTACTTAACCTCAAATGACTGACCACAAAAAGACCATTACTGCAATACAGCAAGGATTGGTATGATGGTAACAAATAACCGGGGAAGATCCCTACCGTGTAAAATACAGGGAACCCTGGCACAGTGCAAAATACATACATAAGGTAGAAAAATAAGAGTGTCTCCATGAACTCACATCTCTTTTAATTCAAACATCATTGTACCGTATGGTACCTATCCGGTCAATTTTTGAGTAACAACAAACATCATTGCTTTTCAGGGGGTTCCCATTCACCATGGTTGATTGGAAGTGATTTGTTGCCGGAAACAGGTTGACGTTGTCGTCCTTGTTGTCGCAGTCGGAAGAAGCAGTCTGAAAATGGGTTCTAAAAGCTCGATTTCGAAGCAAAAAATGTCACAAAACACACTCTCCATGCAAGGGTTCTTGCTCTGGACATGAAAAAGGGCTACAAAAGGGTCTATTGAAACAGGTTTGGGGCAACCACCATGGTCCAGGTCGAAATGAGAAGGAGTGGTGTCAAGAGTGGAAAAAAAGCAAAAATTTGTGGGCTAAACTATGTAGAGATCTGTACTGATTTTATTTATTTATTTTTTCCCGGGGAAGGGCATTCCGACCTTAACCCTTGGGTTTATGAGCTTCGACCCAAGAGGCGGACAGCTGTTACGAATTACGTAGTAACCCAGGAAAACTCACAAAAGATTCCCCGGAAAACCCTACAAAAATGTTGAGAAACAGCGCGCGCACAAATGTACGAACATACGACATATGCATAGGTAGTTATGGGGTCGTTGAAGAAAATCTTTTGGGGGAACATATTCTGAGGTAATCCAAAATGACACCTCGGGTTATCCAACCAGAATGACAAAAGTGCAAGAGGTTGGAGGGCAACCTATCAAGATATCAGAAGATCCATACTTTTTAATTAATCTAGTCAATAGGATTATTTGTATTTCTGTATTCTTTCAGACTTGACGTAATTTTGATTACCAATTTTAACATTCAAGCAACATTAATTAAAAAGTATCGAGTTGGTACCCACACTCAAAGATAGTGCAAGATACTAACAACAAATATCCTATATCAAATACACAATACACTCAAGATCAAGATGGAAACAAAGACTTCCTACTCCAGCATGGCCGCAAAGCCATCACCCCAAGGCCAACGACGCCACACCCAAAGGCCAGCAACCTCCCAAGGCCAAGAACCCAAATGGATCCAAACGGAATCCCGACAGATTTCTTGGACACAACCAGACTGACCTGAAGGGGATCCTCATCCCTGAAGACGCGAGTGCCAAGCACTACAGCAAGCTCAAGGACAGGCTCGAAACACTTGGAGGATCAAAATACATCCCACAGGTAAGATCCTCTATTGAACATCTAATCCGGTTCAAGCAAAAGGATTTTGCACCAATCAAGCCCACAGCATCAGAATACTCCACAGCAGTAATCAATCCCGCAACACAAACCTCGCAAATGGTTGAAGTGCCAGGGCTGAAAGAAACCCTGATGGACATGTATAAGGAAGAAATAAAGAAGAAGGCGGATGAATGGATCCAATACCAACGAGACATGGAAAAGGTGTACCGACTGGCCCTTGGCCAGATCGACGATGGGATGAAGGCCAAGCTAAAGGGGCTCAAATCATGAAAGACCATCAACACTTCCAAGTGCATTGTGGAACTCCTCAAAGCAGTCCGTGACCTCTGCTTCCAATCAAGCCGAACCAAGGTACATCCAGTAACAAACGTGCTCAGAGCCATCCGAAAGCTCCTATGCACACAAACAAAGGAGCCTTGATGCAGCATTGTACATGAAGATGATGAAAGAGAACCTCGACGTAGCCAAATCACTGAGCAGCACCCTCATCTGCAAGGCCACAGTGTCATATGAGCTGGAATCCAATCCCGCATACTCGGCTTATGATTACTCCACATACCTAGCTCTTGAAGGAGCCACAAGAACGGCAATCGATCATGCAGTGGAGCAAAGAGCGCTTGCTGCACTCATCATTGAGGGATCTGACACGGACAGCAGCAACCTTTGACAGGTGCTTACAGACAACTATGCCCTATAGCAAAACAACTACCCAACCACAAGTGTGGAAGCCCTAGACATGGTCGTGGCCTTCAAAGACTCCAAGAAGCCCACCAGATCCCGGGGCAACAACCGCACCGGACCCACCGGACCCGGCGAAACCAGGAAACAGCGCGACCCCACCAGTAAGAAGAAGGAAGAGCAAGCCAATCAAGGATCAACCCTGCTTGCACAACGGGGGAGTGAGCCCACGAACCTGCCAACTGATCAACATAGCAGACAGCTCCTCATGACAGCAGTAGAATCTGGCAAGATCTTCACCCCATCCCAACAGACAACATACATGTTCCTGAATATTGGAATGGTCTTGCATGAAGACACTGAAACAAAAGGGTCCTCACTATCCTCATCCACCATATCATCAGAATCATCAGAATTGACTGACGGCAGCGATGACACGACTGTTAGCTATGATGGCATCCATGACCTTGTCCCACGGATCAACCATAAGGAAGAGCTGGACAAGCTGGCCTGCAACCCCATCTATCACTTCAGCCACGATATGGAATATCTCTTCACCCAATCCAAGTCTGAAGGGGGAGTGAACCATACTGGATTCTCCTTGATAGCCAATCGTCTCTCAACCTCATAGTCAATCCAGACCTAGTGACCAACATTCGTATTATTTTCCTTCTGAATCCGATTCGTTGAGAGTCTGATTCAAAGGCTTCTGACGAACAGCAACGCTGCGTTAGTGTGTTAGTAGACAAACGGTTGTACTCTACGCGTGACAATTGTGGTTGGATACTTTCGGCAACGGATAATCGGACTACAGGCGAGACTAGGGAAACGCCAGACCTCTTCTTGCTGTGACTTATTCAGATTGCAGCGAGACAGACCTTAGTATGTAGATTACAAGTAGTTGGTAGCAACTAGTGTGAATTTTGGGATATAAATCAGTTGAATGTTAAAAGTATGAGATAAAGTGAAATCTTGCCGAAATGCAAGATATCTCTTTTATTGAGATGAATACGTTGCAACTGCTGTTGCGTAGTGCTGAGATTACTTGCTGATTATTTCCGTACATGTATTAGTCGTTGACCATATATATTTGTATGCATGTATATGTATTGTGTGAGAATCACACGCCAACGGTTTTCTTCTTTTGTTCCGTTAGGAAGACTCCATGATATGTTTATCATTAAGGTCAGGAATTGCTCCCGTAGCTCGTGTGATATTTTATGAAATCAGAGTTTGCTCACCGAATATCGTAAGACAGGGATTGCTCACCGTTTATGCGCGATGGGAATCGATGCGCCGTGGGAATCGATATGCCGTGGGAATCGATTGCTTAGATGGATACGGGACTCATTGATTCGTACGAATAGGAAATCTACCCTTTGGTAGCTTTGGTACTTCTGGTCACGAAAGGAATTTAATACTCCCCATGTCTCCTTGTGAAGGGTCATCACGCTCTACATGATGCTCCCATCATCCTGAAGAAGGTTGCCGGTATTACCACAGAAGTGGAAGATGGGCCTGAGCAGTGGATACACAACTGAGTGATTCCAATGCTTGGTGAGAATGTCTGCACAGTTATCCTTACCTGGGATGTGCATCATTAAAATGAAACCTCTTGCTATCATGCTTCGTACGTAGTGAAACGACAGGATATTATGACGCTTGTGCAACCTTGCGTAAGGAAATGTCGACGTTTGGATCATCTTTTCGTTGTCACCCCAAGAGTATGAGACATCATGGACTTGTGTTCCTAGGTATCGGAATGAGTGGCGTAAATCGACGATCTGTTCGATGCAAGTTCTTCCTGCAACAAATTCAGCTCCAAATGTGGCTGTTTCGGTAGTAGACTGCTTCTTCGAGAACCACATCATGGGAGTCTTGTTCGCGAAATGAAGAATGCCGGTAACTGCCTTGCCACTGAGAATATCATGCATGAGGTTGGCATCATAGAAGTGTGATAACACTACTGTCTTTCCAAGCGGTGCAGGAGCGTCGTCGGGTAGCTCTTCAGAATGCTCCCCATAGACGGTGTTGGACCAGTCGATGGTGTCGGGTTTAGTCAATATAAAATCGGGCGGTTCCACGCGGAATCTGATTTTAAAATGTCTAAACTTGGAGATATACCCATAGATACGTTTTGCACGTTCGAGATGCCCATCTCGTGGCTGGGCTCTGAAACTTGAGAGCGTCATCACGGCTGTTTGTACATCGAAACGGCCAATAGCGATGATCCATTGTAGTGAACCGATCATACTTTGGTATTTCTGTATACCGGTTTCTTCAAGAAAGGCTGAGGAGTCCAATTCGGGATGATCGTTCTCCGCAATAGGTGATTGGAACCTAGTGCTAGGTTTGCATCCGAACATTTGTTCGTAAGATGCTTCCATCTTTTCGATGAACTTTATGGGATTCATGCATAGAACACCATGTTCGTCGCGCTCAAATCCACAACCTAAGTGAAAGTTCATAGGTCCGGATCCCTTCAGTTTGAAGTTATATGGTGACGATTGCAATATCTTCAAGAAGGAATTGGGATCTGCCATGCAGAGACATAGGTCATCAACATATGTGCATATAAGCTCATACACACGTTCACCATGCTTGTTCGTTCCGGGTTTGGGGAATATTTCTGGTTCTGCGCGGGATCTTTCGAAGCCGAGTTCGATGAGACAAGCCGCGAGTAAGTCTCCAAAACACTTGCCTGAAGACCTGAGACCGTATAGGGCTTTGTAAATGATCAGCAGGTGACCCTCCAGCGATCCGAATTTGGGACCTGCCTTGATGCATACTTTCTCGCAGGTGACTGCTTCTAAGTAGGCGTTACCTATGTCGGTGCCCCATGCTTCTAGGTCGTTGAGTTCAGCTAGGAATAGGCACATACATAGGCCGCGAAGAGATACGACGCCTGCATAAACACTGTGGATAGGGGCCTCAGTGAGATTACCGTTAGCAACGAGGCGAGCCTTGTGTCTACCGTCGTGCTTGACAGCGTATATCATGTGTACCTTGATCTGTTGGAATCCCGGGGGAATGGAGCTTGTCTTGTACACGCCTTTATCAATGAATGTATTGTACTCATTGAGTTGTGCCATTTCCAGAGTGGTGGCATCTTCCCATTTGGTGTTTCCGTTGGCTTGATCAAATTGGAGGGCTGCTTCGTGGTTACGAGGCACTTTGAATCCATATTGATACTGCTGAAAAGAATACACCGTGTAAACGCATATTCGTACGTACGAAGAGTCACGAAGGCAAATAACCTTATTCGTAAGGTTATTTAACCTGAGTGAATAATCGTCGGCGATTATCCATGTGGTTTGCCTCTTAGCGAAATTCTCCCCATCAGCTCACTCTTCGAAGAAATAACAACTCTAAAACACCATCATGCCCTAAAATCTATGTACAACCTAGTACTAATTCTATGTAATAAGGTACAAATACTGTGATATTCCAATGAGAATATCACGGTGAATTACACGGTAATACGATACTAAGAAAGACCAATCGGAGATGGTTTGCGTGTGTTTTGTGTCTTATTTGCGTGTGTTTGTATGCTTGAAATTACACGATACGACGAGTAATTGACGATGAGTAATTAACCTGTCGACAACGACAAGGCCGAATGAACTGTAACAATGATCTACTCACTAAATCAATCGGTCATAAGACTGATTGCATTTGCTGTTTGTTACGACACACTTTCTTTAGTTTATCAGACCCACAGTGTCTACGAGCTGTGGCCAGCATCCTACAATGCTGAGGACGGCGTTTCCACCGAAACGCAGTTGAGCTCGAAGACTAATCCGGATTAGCCTGATCAGCTACCGGCATCAACCCTCAAGGATGTAAAAGAGGCAGTTGCCTGTGGAGCCCTGGAATAGACCAACACCAGGGCGGTCTCCCTGAAAGAAGAGACCAAAGAACCGAACCAAGGTGGTGGCTCCACCGGGTTTCGGGATCCAGCAAAACAAGCAAGGGAAAAGACACTGGACGATTCAGCTGAACGAATCGCCCAGGTTGGCATCAGTTGAAAGGAATCAATATCCAATTCGAGAACACTGATCTTTCACTGAAAACAAGAATGACGTGAGCCAGAAGATTGAGCCAGAAGTATTCTGCGATAAAACAGATTGGAAGGAACAGATTGCAAAGAGCATCTGCCCGGAAGGAACAGATTGCAAAAAGCATCTGCCCGCACGAAAATCCAAAGATATGAGAACACCAAATCTCGAAGATCGAAAAGATCCAAAAAGGAAAAAGAGAACACTAAATTCTCAGGAAACAATCTTTCAATCTTTCGCCACAGAAATACAGAATGAGCAAATCCCAAGAAAGGATAGGAAAGCTCACAATCTTGATTTGCAACAAAAGCAAAAGCAAAGCTCACACAAATACAGACAACCGGAACGAAAATTCGATCCGAACAAAAGTATACAAACCAGAACGAAAATTCGATCCGGAAAGAAAATACGACCCGGATAAATACACATCAACCGGCAGTCACAAACAATTAATACCCATCTCTCACATCCAATCCTTCGATTCGATTACACTCTCCCACCACATACCACCATCGATCGAATATTCAATATCCCATCGAATATCATCCATACTCCTCCAATATAATTCGAAACTCCGTTACAATTCATCACCATGGTACGAACTAGAGCGGACGACGACATGGAAGAAACAAAAATGGAAGTGGATGACGATGATGATTCAGACGATGACGATTTGGAAGAGAAATTGGAAGAAAAAATCATGGAAGTCATGGAAAGGGCCTTTGAGGACCCAGAAACAAACTCAACCATGAAGAGAATCATCGACCAAGAAGTAAAGAAGAGAGTCAGGGCAATGAGAGATGCAGAAAGGAGGGATGAGAACCCAGATGATGTGGATAGCGACAACGATGAGGGAAACGATGCTAACCAAAATGCCGAGGATGCAAGAGCAGATCGACTGGGTAGAAGGTCATCCCAACCCAGAATAAAAATCAGGGGATTCAACAATGGAAGATTTCTGAATCCAGAACAGCTTGCTTTTAGGAGCAGCCTAATGGATTTTGGTATCAACTATGAATCAGCTGAAGAAATTATGAGGGGAGGAATGTCTAATATTCGTGAAATTACAGACCTCAACAAGGAAAGCATTAAATCATTCATGCACGGATTGAAAGCTATCAGTCCAGACTGTCCTAATCCAAAAAGTATCCACTATGGTAACAGACTATCATCGAGGCTCCTAACTTGGGCAAATTGGGCCCGGTATCAACCATTGATTGGGGTCAAGCCAATGGCTACTGACTGGAACGCAAACCCAAACAACTTGGAACTGCAGCAATTCAGAATCAAGATGATGGAATCAAGTGTGAAATCACAGGAAAAGGCAACTCCACCCGAGCTGAAGGATCTCACAAAATTCAGGGAATGGGAGGAAGGCTTCCGACAAAACTTGAGATACAGATTCAACTCTGAGGGTTTTCCAATCTTGTATGTCATAAGACCCCAAGAAAAGGAAGAAGTTACTGATGAAGCCAGGGCTGGAACAGTCGGGCAAAGTACAACAGATACTTATCCAACTTGGAGTGATTACAATGAAAGATGTGGTGTCCTGTCAGGTCCCCAGTATGATGAGGACAACAACGTCGTCTGGAGGTTGCTGTGCGATGCAACTAGAAAAGGTCCCGGTTGGGAATATGTGGCACATTTCCAAAACACTGCACTGAATTCTGGTAATGCCAGAAACGCTTTCATTTCTCTCATGCAACACGCTTACACTGATACCAATATCACTATGGTTCTGAATAAGACATATCAGGATATGAAAGATTCGCACTACACAGGAGATTCCAAGGGTTATGACTGGAACAAGCACAAGCGCAATTGGACTGCTTTCCATGGAACGATCCTGAGATTTGAAAAGAATCATAATGAAAGAAGATTTGTCTGGGATTTTATCAATTCAATCAGTGACGAACGACTTGATGCTGCAAAAGCAGATGCAATTGATGAGAGCAAAGACTATCGTGACAACTTCAATGAATGTTTGATTCTATTCACCAATCGACTTGGATTGAAAAAGCTTGCAACAGGGAAGCATAAAACAGGTTCCAGAAGCGTGTATTCTGTGGGCACAACCAGCAACAAGAAGCAAAAGACAACTGGAACTTTTACAGGAAAAGTTGAGTGCAAGCCTTATCCAACAAGTGTTTATAAAACAATGTCAAAAGAACAGCGCCAGGAGCTTTACCAGATGAGACAGGCTAAAAAGAAACGAAATCTCAAGGCTGCTGAGACCAAAAAGAAAGAAACTGAAAATGAAGGCGCTGGTGACAGTTTTGGATCAAAATCTAAGAAATGACATAATAACCGGACACTATCACTAGAACACAAATTGTTAAAAATGGTGAGCCGGTCATTATACCAGATGAATGTCCCTGTAGGTTTTGATGATGGAGAAAATGAAGAAGGATATTGTGAGTTAGACTCACATGCAGATACTACTGCAGCAGGAAGCAATATGGTATTGCTGAATCCTGATCAAATCACAACACACGTTGATGTTGCACCCTTTTCTGAAGAATACAAGCCCATCAAGAAAATCCCCATTGGAAGCTGTGCGACTGCATGGACGAATCCAACATCAGGCCAAGTATATATCATAGTGTTTCATCAAGCACTGTACTTTGGGGACAAATTGAAAAACAGCTTGATATGCCCAAATCAAGTGAGGGACTGCAATTTCAACTCTGTTGAAGAAACACCTCGCCAATTTGATCCACGATCCAAGCATGGAATTACAATTCAAACTCCACTGGAGGATGATGATCCGAAGAAAGTTTTTATCAAACTGAGTATGAGAAATGTGATCTCATATTTTCCCACAAGAAAGCCCACAAGAATGGAACTTGATGAATGTCAACATTTGATAGCAACAAATGATACTCCCTGGGATCCACATTCACTAAAGTTCAGAATGGCTGAGTTAGCGATCGACAATGGAGATCCAATTTCAGGGGACCAATTCAGCCTTCAAGCTATGTCGACCGAAGAGGACCAAGCAATGGAGGAAAGTTCTGTTGTAACAGAACCTGCTAGTAATGTTACAAATACACTCCCCAAGACCAGCTTAGGAAAAGAACGGCATCCAAGTGTCATGCAGCAATGCAAACTGATGAGGGTCCATCAAGTATCCACAAGGAGAATGTTAACTGAATGCCAGATTGCAACAGATGGAAATATTGCTCATCGGATTTCTTCAGTAAGGAATATTTCAAGCGCGCGAAGGGTAGACCAATTTTTGTTTGATGATACAGAATTTGACTTTATGGAAGCTCCTGAAGCAGAATCAAAACAAGCCCCTAGCTTGCAAGAAATTGACAATACACTTGAGAGAAGGTCTCTTGACAGAAGAAATCAATGGGGGCCATCAGTGATAACAATTGAAGGTCCAAACAAAGTTGACTGTGAACGCCTAGCCAAAACTTGGAACATTAGTTTCAAGAAAGCTGAGCAGACACTGAAAGTCACGACGCAGAAGGCACTCAGGAATTTGCAATCACCATTGATGAAGCGACTTCCTACTCAGCGCTTCAGGAACAAGAGAGTCGCACAAGGAACCTGGTACACTGATACCTGGCATGCAAGAACCACGAGTATTATGAGGCAAGAAAAATGTGCACAGATCTTTACAAATGGAAATGGGTTTGAAGTGTTTATACCAATACAGGACAAATCACAAGCCCATCAAGGACTGAAGACATTTATTCATGAAATTGGAATTCCAGAGCATTTGATTTCTGATGGTGCGCCAGAACAAGGATCCCCAAGAACCTACAAGACACACTGGAATTCAATTGTAAAGCGCAACCATATCCATCAGACATTCATCCAGCCACATTGCCCATTCCAAAATCGAGCAGAACAAGCAATTGGTCATCTTGGTAGCGCAATCACAACCAAGTCTGCAAAGAAGAAGTCACCGAGAAGATTATGGTCATTTTGTGGTGAGTTATGTGCTAATATCAGGCAGCGAACAGCCTCCAACAACCCTTCTTCAATGGGGAGAACCCCATTTGAATTGGTCCATGGCTATAGACCCGATATTACATTATATACTTCATCAGAATGGTATGATTTTGTGTTTTATTATGATAAAGGTGATTCTTCCACACGAGGTGCTGAAAGGCTGGCGCGATGGTTGGGTCCCTGTGGGAATAGGGTAGGTGGGGGAGATTGTTTTTGGCTACTGCCCGAGTCGGCAATACCAATATCTACAAATTCAATAAGGCCTGTAAAGGAATATGAATGGAGGGATAGAGATGTCCTAAGAAGAATGGAAGCGATCGACAAATCAATTGAATCCAAGATTGGAGATGAAGTCAAGGACAGCGCATCATTTTTCCAGGAAAACTACCCAGAGCCCCAAATAGAGCTATTTGAGAATCAACCAGTAAAAACACCGGATATGAAACTCGAAATGGCTGAGCCAGAAGCATCAGTAGAAGATGTTGATGAACCAGATGAATATCTGGGAAATGAAGTGATCATTGAAAGAGGTGACGAAAGACTCAGGTGCATTGTCAAGGACAGAGTTCGCGACTTGCAAAACAGACCAATAGGAACCAGACATGAGAATCCCATACTGGACACGAGGCTGTATAAATTGCAACTACCTGATGGCACCATGGAGGAATACACGGCAAATATTGTTGCAGAAAGCCTATACAGCTCTGTTGATGATGACGGGAGGATGTTCACTCTACTAGATGAGCTCATTGACCATGAATGCGACAACACTGCACTAACTGATGATGAAGCCACGACCATAGCAAAAAATGGCAGGAAATCCCATAAACCTACCACTAGAGGTTGGAGAATTTTAGCCAGTTGGAAAGATGGCACTGAATCGTGGTGTAAGCTAAGTGATGTGAAAGAATCATTTCCAGTGCAATTGGCTGAATATGCTATCAACAATAATCTTGAAAAAACACCAGCTTTCAGATGGTGGGTGCACAAAATTTTGAGGAGGAAGGAACGAATCCTTAAAGCGGCCAAAACAGCAAAGTATTGGTTGAAGACTCACAAATATGGTGTTGAATTGCCACATTCAATCAAACAAGCGCTGGCTATTGATAAGAAAACAGGGACTGATCACTGGGAAAGAGCAATTCATAAGGAAATGACAAATAATATGGCAGCGTTTGAATTTTCTGATGATGATGTTATTCCAGTTGGCCATAAACAGATAACAACCCACATGATTTTTGACATCAAGCTTGGGTCCCTAACAAGGAAGGCCAGGTTGGTAGGGGACGGTCACAAAGTCCCTGCAGTGGCCAAAGAAAATACTTATTCATCGGTTCCCAGTCGAGACTCAGTAAGAATATTCTTTCTGCTGGCAGCGCTGAATGATTTGAAGGTTCTCTCAGCTGATATTCAAAATGCATATTTGACAGCCCCGATTAAAGAGAAATACTTCCTAAAAGCGAGAGAAGAAGATGGTTTTCCACCTCACCTTGCAGGAAGACCTTGTAAGATTGTCCGGGCATTATATGGACTGCCGGTTGCTGGTGCATCTTTCAGGTCATACCTCACCCAGCATTTGAGAGACCTTGGATATTCGCCTTGCAAGGCAGATCCGGATGTGCACTTAAGAATTGAAACCAGGAAAGATGGATCCAGATACTGGGCAATGCTCATTGCCTATGTAGACGACATCTTATGTTCTGGTGAAGATCCAAAGTTCCAGCTTGAAAACATTGAACGAAAGTTCAAATTGAAGGATGATACGATTGAAGAGCCAACTCTGTATTTGGGAGCTGATATTGGGAAATTCTACTTTGAAGGTGATTCAAAGCCAAGATGGTCATTATCAAGCACCAAGTATACAGCGAAAGCTGTTGCAGCGGTCGAACAAGAGTTAGGAACTGAAAAATATGGCTACAAGTATCTACCAAAATCAGCATCTAGTCCACTGTCACATGATTATCGACCGGAAATTGATATATCAGAAGAATTGAACCCTGAATTGCAAAATTACTATCAAGGTTTAATTGGAGTCCTCAGGTGGATTTGTGAACTAGGAAGGCTGGACATTGTAATGCCAGTCTCACTAATGTCAAGGTATTTGGCACAGGCAAGGATCGGGCATTTGAATCAGTTGTTTCACATATTTGCATATTTGAAAAAGTACAACAGGTCAAAACTGGTTTTTGATGATACTGTACCAAATGTTGATGAAAGTAAATTTCAAAAATGTGACTGGTCTGAATTTTACCCTGGTGCCGCTGAAGTCATACCAGCAGATATGCCTGAAGCTTTGGGAAAACATGTGACAATGAGCTGTTTTGTCGATGCTGACCATGCCGGATGCAAGGCAACAAGGAGATCTCATACTGGTGTTATTATCTTCATTAATAATGCACCGATCATTTGGTTTTCCAAAAGACAAACAACAGTTGAGACATCAACTTTTGGATCTGAAATCATTGCTTTGAAAATTGCAATCGAATTGGTTGAAGGTCTAAGGTACAAGTTGAGAATGATGGGTGTTCCAATTGATGGAAGCACAAATGTGTATTGTGATAATGATTCTGTTGTCACGAATGTTACACGACCTGAAAGCCCATGTAAGAAGAAGCACAACAGCATTGCATACCACAAAGCGCGTGAATCTATTGCAGCAAGAATTATCAGAGTTGCAAAGGAACCAGGTTCAACAAATATTGCTGATTTGTTTACAAAGCTAATGAGTGGCGCTGTTTTCAGAGAACATTGTTCTCGTTGCATGTGGTAAGGAAAGAATCAATCATTCGATGGAATGTTCGATCGATCATCCGATCGGAGTAACAAGTTGATTTTACTAAGTTCGATCATGGAAACGAATCGATCTGCAATGAGCATTTCGAAGATGGATAACTTGATCCATGAATACAATATATCAAACCGGCAAGGATCAGGGCAAAACGCCATGATACAAGCCAGAATGAATGGCAAAATGCCTCCCCATTTTCTTTTGATAGGGCCTCTGATGGTAGACTGGATACAGTTTGGTATTCAACACACGAATGACTCACGATGAACATAATAAGTCATAGAATCCAGCCGCTTAACGGTTGGAGGATTTATGACTGAAGGGGACTGAAAAGAATACACCGTGTAAACGCATATTCGTACGTACGAAGAGTCACGAAGGCAAATAACCTTATTCGTAAGGTTATTTAACCTGAGTGAATAATCGTCGGCGATTATCCATGTGGTTTGCCTCTTAGCGAAATTCTCCCCATCAGCTCACTCTTCGAAGAAATAACAACTCTAAAACACCATCATGCCCTAAAATCTATGTACAACCTAGTACTAATTCTATGTAATAAGGAACAAATACTGTGATATTCCAATGAGAATATCACGGTGAATTACACGGTAATACGATACTAAGAAAGACCAATCGGAGATGGTTTGCGTGTGTTTTGTGTCTTATTTGCGTGTGTTTGTATGCTTGAAATTACACGATACGACGAGTAATTGACGATGAGTAATTAACCTGTCGACAACGACAAGGCCGAATGAACTGTAACAATGATCTACTCACTAAATCAATCGGTCATAAGACTGATTGCATTTGCTGTTTGTTACGACACACTTTCTTTACTGCGGAGTGGTACGGAAGGAACGTAGTTTGGCTTGGTGCACGAGTCTATCAAGTTTCTTGGTTCGTCGCGCTAGGTTGGTGATTCTTCTGAGGCGTTTCCAACCCGGGAGGTCAAGCAAGTTGTTGTCTTTTCCATATTTTGCAACGGTGACAGGGTCATCAGCCGCAATGTTGGCCAGGGGTTCATATGTGCGTTCCATATTTTCCCATTCAATCCAAAGGTTATACTTGGAACCTTTGCATTGAGGATGTTTGTTATCCAGTGGACCTTGGTGTCCTAGGATGCGGCGAAACGACCAGAGTTTGCCGTCTTCTTGTGTTGAATCACGATGTATGTAATTCATGACATCATTGTATGCAATGATATCATCAAGTTCGTCATCGGAGTGTTTGCACTTGAACTTGATGAAGTCTTTGTTGCGTTCAAGACTGTCTTCAACATCGACAATGGTAAGACATTTCCGAGTGCCATCCGGATTGGTTACAAGGAAGGAACGTCCTTGTAGATCGGCAATCGGGATCGTAGGGATGGTAATGGGTTTACCGTCATCGTCAAATTGTGCGTTACCTTCTTCGTCGGTAACAACTACCTGTGATGGGTCTACTGAAGGAGTAGCGGGGTTGGTGTGTAGAGTTGCGACGTCACTAACATCAAAGTATGCTAATTCCGGTGGGTCAAAATCATCTTCAGTAAGGAGAACGCCATCGGATGTCTTGCTGAAGATGTGTGTCGTAGGAGGACCATCAAGACTCTCCCCATAGTTGTTAGGGAGTGGAGAAGGTTATTATTTTCCTTCTGAATCCGATTCGTTGAGAGTCTGATTCAAAGGCTTCTGACGAACAGTAACGCTGTGTTAGTGTGTTAGTAGACGAACGATTGTACTCTACGCGTGACAATTGTGGTTGGATACTTTCGGTAACGGATAATCGGACTACAGGCGAGTCTAGGGAAACGGCAGATCTCCTCTTGCTGTGACTTATTCAGATTGCAGCGAGACAGACCTTAGTATGTAGATTACAAGTAGTTGCGATATTTTATGAAATCAGAGTTTGCTCACCGAAGAACAATGGCAATATTGTAAGACAGGGATTGCTCACCGTTTATGCGCGATGGGAATCGATGCGCCGTGGGAATCGATATGCCGTGGGAATCGATTGCTTAGATGGATACGGGACTCATTGATTCATGCGCATAGGAAATCTACCCTTTGGTAACTTTGGTACTTCTGGTCACGAAAGGAATTTAATACTCCCCATGTCTCCTTGTGAAGGGTCATCACGCTCTACATGATGCTTCCATCATCCTGGAGAAGGTCGCCGGTATTACCACAGAAGTGGAAGATGGGCCTGAGCAGTGGATACACAACTGAGTGATTCCAATGCTTGGTGAGAATGTCTGCACAGTTATCCTTACCTGGGACGTGCATCATTAAAATGAAACCTCTCGCTATCATGCTCTGTACGTAGTGAAACGATAGAATGTTATGACGCTCATGCAACCTTGCGTAAGGAAAGGTCGACGTTTGGATCATCTTTTCGTTGTAACCCCAGGAGTATGAGATATCATGGACTCGTGTTCCGAGGTATCGGAATGAGTGGCGTAAATCGACGATCTGTTCGATGCAAGTTCTTCCTGCAACAAATTCAGCTCCAAAGGTGGCTGTTTCGGTAGTAGACTGCTTCTTCGAGAACCACATCATGGGAGTCTTGTTCGCGAAATGAAGAATGCCGGTAACTGCCTTGCCACTGAGAATATCATGCATGAGGTTGGCATCATAGAAGTGTGTTAACACTACTGTCTTTCCAAGCGGTGCAGGAGCGTCGTCGGGTAGCTCTTCAGAATGCTCCCCATAGACGGTGTTGGACCAGTCGATGGTGTCGGGTTTAGTCAATATAAAATCGGGCGGTTCCACGCGGAATCTGATTTTAAAATGTCTAAACTTGGAGATATACCCATAGATACGTTTTGCACGTTCGAGATGCCCATCTCGTGGCTGGGCTCTGAAACTTGAGAGCGTCATCACGGCTGTTTGTACATCGAAACGGCCAATAGCGATGATCCATTGTAGTGAACCGATCATACTTTGGTATTTCTGTATACCGGTTTCTTCGAGAAAGGCTGAGGAGTCCAATTCGGGATGATCGTTCTCCGCAATAGGTGATTGGAACCTAGTGTTAGGTTTGCATCCGAACATTTGTTCGTAAGATGCTTCCATCTTTTCGATGAACTTTATGGGATTCATGCACAGAACACCATGTTCGTCGCGCTCAAATCCACATCCTAAGTGAAAGTTCATAGGTCCGGATCCCTTCAGTTTGAAGTTATATGGTGACGATTGCAATATCTTCAAGAATGAATTGGGATCTGCCATGCAGAGACATAGGTCATCGACATATGTGCATATAAGCTCATATACACGTTCACCATGCTTGTTCGTTCCGGGTTTGAGGAATATTTCCGGTTCTGCGCGTGATCTTTCGAAGCCGAGTTCGATGAGACAAGCCGCGAGTAAGTCTCCAAAACACTTGCCTGAAGACCTGAGACCGTATAGGGCTTTGTAAATGATCAGCAGGTGACCCTCCAGCGATCCGAATTTGGGACCTGCCTTGATGCATACTTTCTCGCAGGTGACTGCTTCTAAGTAGGCGTTACCTATGTCGGTGCCCCATGCTTCTAGGTTGTTGAGTTCAGCTAGGAATAGGCACATACGTAGGCCGCGAAGAGATACGACGCCTGCATAAACACTGTGGATAGGGGCCTCAGTGAGATTACCGTTAGCAACGAGGCGAGCCTTGTGTCTACCGTCGTGCTTGACAGCGTATATCATGTGTACCTTGATCTGTTGGAATCCCGGGGGAATGGAGCTTGTCTTGTACACGCCTTTATCAATGAATGTATTGTACTCATTGAGTTGTGCCATTTCCAGAGTGGTGGCATCTTCCCATTTGGTGTTTCCGTTGGCTTGATCAAATTGGAGGGCTGCTTCGTGGTTACGAGGCACTTTGAATCCATATTGATACTGCGGGGTGGTACGGAAAGAACGTAGTTTGGCTTGGTGCACGAGTCTATCAAGTTTCTTGGTTCGTCGCGCTAGGTTGGTGATTCTCCTGAGACGTTTCCAACCTGGGAGATCAAGCAAGTTGTTGTCTTTCCCATATTTTGCAACAGTGACCGGGTCGTCAGCTGCAATATTGGCCAGAGGTTCATATGTGCGTTCCATATTCTCCCATTCAATCCAGAGGTTATACTTGGAACCTTTGTATTGAGGATGCTTGTTATCCAGTGGACCTTGGTGTCCTAGGATGCGGCGAAACGACCAGAGTTTGCCGTCTTCTTGTGTTGAATCACGATGTATGTAATTCATGACGTCATTGTATGCAATGATATCATCGAGTTCGTCATCAGAGTGTTTGCACTTGAACTTGATGAAGTCTTTGTTGCGTTCAAGACTGTCTTCAACATCGACGATGGTAAGACGCTTCCGAGTGCCATCGAGATTGGTTACAAGGAAGGAACGTCCTTGTAGATCGGCAATCGGGATCGTAGGAATGGTAATGGGTTTACCGTCATCGTCAAATTGTGTGTTACCTTCTTCGTCGGTAACAACTACCTGTGATGGGTCTACGGAAGGAGTAGCTGGGTTGGTGTGTGGAGTTGCGACGTCACTAACATCAAAGTATGCTAATTCCGGTGGGTCAAAATCATTTTCAGTAAGGAGAACGCCGTCGGATGTCTTGCTGAAGATGTGTGTCGTAGGAGGACCATCAAGACTCTCCCCATAGTTGTTAGGGAGTGGAGAAGGTGACCAGCTAGGGCTGTCATCGACCTTCTTATAAAGAAAGCTCGGTAACGAGGGGTGGGCGGGTGGTTGAAGAATTGGTTGAGTGCCAGATGCGTGGGGCGTGGTATCTGGTTGTTTGTTGGGTGCAGATGGAACGGTGTCATCGGCGTTGTCAGAATCAGCAGGTGAACCGTTAGGGGAAACTGACTCGTCAATGAGTTTATTCTGATTGGTATGCTCCCCATGTTTGAAAGCTGGAGCTTCTCCAGTGGCGTATATACGGGGTAAGGAATCCTTTGCGTTACGCCATTTGATGAAACCATCATCAGTAAATAGGCCCGCGCGTTTGTTATGTGACTCAGGTGTAAGAGCAGATCGAACACCGGACCGGTTAAGTAACTTGTTGGTAACTGGATCCCAGATGCGAAAGCAGAGTCCATTGCCAACATGTTCGGCGATGCCAACGAAATGACCTAGGCGTTCGGTAGATTTGGTACCGAAAGGAAAGTCATTGGTCTTGAAATACACAGGTTCAAACCAGAAGAAACTGGTGTATGCGCTGATGTCGCCAAGTGTACCCGTGGCAATGAAGATCGGCTGTTTACCGGACAGCGTAGGGTCAGAGACAACATTGAGGAGACCCGCGACGTATGTCATGCACAGTAACCACATGTGTGGTGGTGTACCGGTACGATCCATGACGCGATTGACAATGCGTTTGAACGTTTGGTACCGTCGTTCGAATTGATTCTGGTGTTGATGGTACGGTTCACTTTGCCAGAGTCCAATCCATAACATTTTGAGGTAATCCATGACTTTCTTACTTGATTGATAGTTACCGTGGTCGCAAAGGAGGCGGATGGGCCTGCCCCATTTTCGAACAAAATTCTGAAAGCAGGATAGGAAATCGCCGGTGCTACGCATTTCTTCAACGTGTATAATATGTGATTTGCGGCTAAAGAAGATCTGAGCAATCTTGGAGCCACCATCAATTGCTGGGACATCTGAATAGACAGCATCGGACATAACATCGTCATTGAAGGGGCGAACGTTCATGGCCGGTTGAGGGGAATGAAACCGTTTGAAAATGTTACCATCAGGGCTAACCACTAACGAACCATATTGGGTTGAGTTTTCAAAAGAAGCTTTGATGCGATCGGTGGAAACCCAACAAAAGAAAGGTTTCAGGGATAAGTAGTCATGTTCGTTGGGGTATT